>JADBJO010001644.1:192500-195000 GCA_016801955.1 Conus betulinus
GCTGAGATATTGAAGTCACTAAGAAGGTTACATACAACAGATTTACAGGTATTACTTAAACTATTTGATACACAGATTGAACCAGTTCCGACTTACGCAGCCGAAGTTTGAGGTCTTGAGAAAGATAGTGATCTCGTAGAAATTGTACATACATTTGGATCATGAAGATTTCTGAACGTTCCCTGTATGCCTCAAACAAACTGGTCTATGAAGAAAAGAAAAGGTAAATATTCTTTAAGTATGAAAACAACTATGAAATGTGTTGGATACTGGCTACAGCTCCTTACATTACCCAGGTCACAACTATGCAGACAGGCATATGAAATGCTTCTTGTTCAGTATGAATCTGGGCATAACAACTGGGTAACCAATGTGCAGAACGTTTCATGTCAAAATTCATTTGGAATAATGTGGATGTGTTAAAGGGGTTTAAAGGGAATGTGGTTTTCTTGCTGAATTTGAGGACATACCTATTTCGTGTAATATGCAAAACTGGCAATCAGCGTTAGAAAACAATGACAAATATAAGTGCTTTTATTCTTTTAAGAACATTTTCCAGCCGGAAAGACACGTGTCTTTAATCACAAATAAATGGCTCAGCGACAGCTTTACAAGATTTCGACTAAGGGTTAGTGGACTTCATAACTGCCAGCGACGGTTTCTTGATGAAAAATAGAGCTGATGGTAAACGTCCGTCATGTGAGAATGAAACCTAAAATAAAATCAATTTCTTATTCTACTGCACAGCGCGTACAAAGATATCCCAAAGCAATGTACTGCACTCAACTCACCCTCTCATATTCCTGACCAGAATCGCATTGCAAATGTTTTGTCGAGCAACAATGAAAACGTGATAATAGATCTAGCAAAATTCGTACCAAACGCTATGACCATTTAGAAAAACACAATTGAATGAAACAGTTAGTGATATATTTTAATCATTGAAATGTCTGTCAAGATGATCCGCCGTCGTGTGCCTGTATGTCCGTAAGTGTGTGAATGAGGAAGCAGGAGCAGGCATTGGGGGTGGGATGGGGTGTGGAAGGGGGGAGGGGAGGGAGGAAACTGTCGAAACGAGTTGTGGGCGAGCTAGGGGTGGCGGAAGGGAGAGGGGGAGGGAGGGGGGAGCTGAGCGATTGATTTTTACTGAGTAATGTTCAAACATGTCCCCGTGTCTAAAGGGCTTAATTGTTGAACGGACAATGACATATTGTCATTTGTCATCGTCATTTCTCTCTCTCTCTCTCTCTCTCGTATGTCTCTCTCTCTCTCTCTCTCTCTCTCTCTCTCTCTCTCTCTCTCTCTCTCTCTCTCTCTCTCCGTCTCTCTCTCTCTCTCTCTCTCTCTCTCTCTCTCTCTCTCTCTCTCTCTCTCTCTCTCTCTCCAGCGCAACGACAACCAACATTCATTCTATTCAATACCACAAAAGAATGCCTGTGTCCTGTCCAGATCAGAAGCTCCAAACCGGCTTTGATGTCTTCATCGCCCTGAACCGGCTTTGTTGTCTTCATAGCCCTGTGTACATTGCCAGACAAAAGAAGCAGAGCTTCTCAGCTTTCTCCAGTATCACTTTGCCACAACGAAATAGCTCGTGACTTCAGTAAGGGAGAGTAATGAGGAAAGGGGGGGGGGGGGGGGGGGGGGGGGGCAGTCGTACTAACAGTTGTAGTAATTGTATCAACAGCAACAGTAGGAGTAGTGATGCTAGACGTATATAGTAGCAGCGGTGGAAGTGTTAGAAGCAGCAGTTCTATAAGGCGTGGGAGTAGCACTAGCAGCAACAGCAATGGTGATAAGATAGAAGTGGTGATGGGGATGGTGCGCTTGGTGGTGGTAGTGACAACAGCAATCAGCAACAGCACTGGTTTAAATAACAGTGCATTATTGTAGTCGTGGCAATATTTCTAATGTGACATGACCAGCGACAAAACAGTAAAAACACACACACACACACACACACACACACACACACACACACACACACACACACACACACACACACATGTGCGCGCACGCGGGCACAATTCTCTTAAACATTCCCAATCCACACTCTTTCCGCTATAAAGGCACATGTACACAGACACAGTGATTTTACCGTTTGATATCATGACAAATATATCCTATCGATCCTGTGGTCTACGATTTCAATATCAATCTGTTTAAAGCAAAGGTGCAAGCGAATATCTTATTTATTTCCTCTCTGTGTATTGGTTCGTGGGTTTCTTCTCTTTTTCGTATATTTTTTTTCTTCCAATTTCTGCCATATCACGAATTTGTGAACATATAAAAGATTCGATCACACCGAAATATATTTGTAATAACAACAGCAGCCGCAGCAGCAGACGCAGTAATGTTTGTTGCTGTGAGAGCAACATCACATCAATAGGAACAGCAGTTATAGGGAGGGATGTGGACGGATGGAACAAACATGTACCCATCTAAATGTTTTGTCCGGGTGTCTTTCCTTACCGCGGTGTGTTCTGTTAAAACAGGCTAGCTG
>JADBJO010001644.1:202500-210000 GCA_016801955.1 Conus betulinus
TCACATTTGTTTCCATTTTCCACCCACCTCTTTGCTTCACCTTTTAGATTTCAGACACTTCTGTTTCGTCTTTCGTCTTTGGACTCAGATCTCAGATAACTCACAACACCTGTCTGTCAGCTTCTGCTTTCAACAAGACCAAAGGATTCTCATTCTTACCCAGTGTTCTCATCCAGCCATCCACGCACTGCAAAGGACAGCATTCCCGTCCCCCAGTCCCCTACGTCTCAGACGCCTGTGCAGTGTTTACCAGGACGTTGAGGCAACAAAGACTGTGTTCCTTTGACCCTCATCTGCCACCCCCATAACATCACAGTCAAAAACGTCCTCTTATGCCGCACGCTGTATAATAAAAAAAAAAAAAAGCTGAATCTATCTTCCCCAAACCTCCGCTCATCGCCTACACAGAGAGATGAAGCCCTTCGCGACCGAACCAGGTTTAGACTAAACACCAACTGACCAGCCGGAAACTACTCATGCAAATGAATCCGGATGTCAAATTTGTTCCTTCATTGCTAGTAGCCACAGCGTCACTGGCCCAATGAGAATATTCAAAGTCTGATCCTGTTTCACCTCCCGGTAAAACAGCTTGGTGTAGGTACTGAATTGCCGCCTCTGCTGAAAAAAATTAGGGGAGACATATCGTACCCTCCAACGCTTTGTGGGTACCTCAGGGCCGTCCAGTTGTTTCGTTCAACGCCAGTGAGGATCCATTTCAATGGTGATTGCCACAGCCAGATTCATATCTCAATCACTGCTGTTTGGCAAAACCACTCCTCAGCTCCAGAAAGAAAGTTCGTGGAGTCAAGGATCATCTCCCGTCTTGGCGCCATAATTCATGACGGACTCAGTTCCCACAACCGACTCTTTAGTGCCAGTCCTTCCAGCTCCTAGCTCAATCTTTCCTTTCCTCCACCCTCTCCTCCATCTTTTGGTCCCCCCTCCCCCCCACACACACACACACACACACACACACACACACACACACACACACACACACACACACACACACACACATTTTTTTCTCCTCTCTACATATATACAAATCGCCCTAATATGCATACACATAGGCACATACACTAACCACAATTCGTTATGGGCCTTTCTTCATAGAATCCCCTGAACCACCCCTTTCACAACCTCAAGGACCCGCTTCCAAGCATAAGCCTCCTCTATCACGCTCTCTTCTCCCTTTTCTTTGTTTCCGTTTGTTTTCTCCATCTGTCTGCCTCTTCACACACAAAACACACGCGCGCGCGCGCGCGCCATAAAACACATATTCGTGCGGTCACATATATTATCTTATATGTCATTATTTGCTTTTCTTTTGATGTCATCGAAGACGGTCCACGATCGAAACGTCGACATTTTTTGTTCTGTTATTTCTAAGTAAAATCCTCAGAGCATCCTCGAAAAAGTGCTTGTCTGGCATTTGTGTTGCAGACAGATCATCGCCCACTCACGCATTTGAACTCCGCTAAGTTTATGAATGACAAAGTCATAAATTGGGCGATGCGTTTTGCAAAACTTTGGCATGAAAATGGAGTTCATCATGAGTAGTGACAATGTTGGTTTTGATTGTATAGGCTGCTCGGGTGATCATGTCATTACCTCAGCTGCAATGCTGGTATTTTAAAAGTAAAGCTGACTTGCTTGTTAATGTGTATATTTTTTAAAACAAGTTTTCTAATATTTGTTCTTAATAAGAGGATGGATGGGTAATGTAAACACACAGCTCAATTTAACGTACGACTGTCGTCAGTCGATTCAGAACTGCGTATTGACTTGACGTTTGTTTACCAAATGACATATCTCACAAACTGCGTTATGACTCCGGCAGAACGTGAAGGGATCTCTTCAAAGAGCCAGAGTAAGGCAGAAAGTGCCAGAAACTTTTAGAAATTGTTTCCTGACTGTTCCGAACATTTTGACCGATTATGACGTATGATGGTTCTTGATCCTTATTAAAGGAAAGTTTCAAACATTTTGATTGTCGTCGTACAACGTCGTAATGCTCGAACATTCCAGAATATTCCATATTTTCTGACTAGTTAAGCCTCCTGTGTTTCTTGAACTTTCAGTGTTATGATCTACAAATAAATGTGAGACTGAGAGAGAGAGAAAAGAAGGATGAGAGAATGGAAACTGGAAGTGAACATGAAAAGGGCCCGCTGTTGTTCCGGCACCGTTGCAGTGGTCATCGAGTATTGGTATGTGAGTCTTCTGCTGTAATTAAAGGCTTTGAAGTGTTATCAGTCGACCTTTTTTTCTGTCCGAATCGATTCAAAGAAGGATCAGAGCCAAACTCTAGTCACCTACCTTCACTCACCGTCCACCTCACTGATTTATCAAGACCAGAATTGTTTTTATCTTCCTCTCTCTCTCTCTCTCTCTCACTCTCACACACTCTCTCTCTCACACACACTCACACACACACACACACACACACACACACACACACACACACACACAAGAAAACAATCAACTTCGAATTAATATATTCTTTCTAAAAAAAATACTGATAATTTACAAACTGATCAATCCTTTTTAATCTGAATTCTGACATAAAACACTGATTAGCTAACTTTAATCAACGTAAAGAAAAGTGAGTCATGAGTGATATGAGTAGCAAATGGAGTTGTAAGCCTTGCTCTAGAATATCGTCAGAAGGGAGGCAAGCTGAAAAAAAATATGTAAGATACGACAATCCAAATGGACAGAACATGTAAAAAAAAAAAAAAAAACATAACTGTAGTGGCATACATTGTTTCGTATTCTCAAAACAATCAGCATATAATGGCAAAAGATACTTATCATTAACTGATGCCTGAAAATAACGTAGGCAGTTGGCATTTCACAAGTCCTTTTTTTTAAGAATGACAAGAAAATTTGAGATGTCAACTGACTTTTTTTTTTATTGCATGAGAGTTACTAGCATTTGTATAGTCCTCTTTTCCATTATTTTTAAGATATTACATATAACCAACACATAGTATTAACAATCACAATCTGAGTGCCGGCGAAACTTTTCTATGCCTTAAAACAAAAGCAAGAAAAGAACATATATTTATTCTTATCATCCTCGATGAGATTTTGTGACAAATGCAGACAAAGTATACGCTGCCGGATTGTCGAGCTGTGTGTCGTAGTGTTGATGTTTTTTGCTGTCTTCTTTTCCCTGCCCCAGCCTCCCATCCTTCCCCCCTTTGGTTGCAGTAGCCAACGCTGCTCATCGTGACCATGACTGACACAGCTACACCCAGCATCATCCTGTTGCAGCCATTTCATGACAGTGTCCCAGAGAGCAACCCATCACTAGATATCCCTAGGGAAAGGAAACTATACTTCTGCCGAGTCATTTTGATTATGCTCGGTGATGCATGATATATTATTAGGACTACTGCTGCTGCTTCTACTACTACTAGTACTGTAGTAGTAGTAGTAGTAGTAGCAGCAGCAGCAGCAGTAGTAGCAGCAATAGTAGTAGTAGCAGTTACATAGCGATTTTCCTCAATCAGAGAGCCAGGTCTAAGCGCTGTCCAGTCCACGCTGTCATGTACAACACGGAAAGCCTCCATGGCTGAAGCGGACTAAAGAACTGCCTGCTGGCGCTAGTCCCGTCGTTTATCGCGTTATTCAGTCTGTCAGTCATTCAGTCTGTCAGTCATTCAGTCTGTCTGTCATTCAGTCTGTCTGTCATTCAGTCTGTCTGTCGTTCAGTCTGTCTGTCATTCAGTCTGTCAGTCACTCAGTCTGTCAGTCACTCAGTCTGTCAGTCATTCAGTCTGTCAGTCATTCAGTCTGTCAGTCACTCAGTCTGTCAGTCATTCAGTCTGTCAGTCACTCAGTCTGTCAGTCACTCAGTCTGTCAGTCATTCAGTCTGTCTGTCATTCAGTCTGTCACTCATTCAGTCTGTGTCTGTCAGTTCAGTCTGTTCACTTTTCAGTCTGTCGATCACTCATCTGTTGCTACTCACCATCTATCATTCGGACTGTCAGTCCTTCTCTGTCCGAATTCAGTTCTGTTGGGATTCAGACTGTGTCATTCAGTTTGTTGTTCTACTTTTCACACACTGATGCCTTGGTTTATAATACCATTGTATGAAAGATGCTAAACTACGTTCTCACCGAAAGTTGGTTTATAATTTCATTGTGTGAAAGATGCTATGCCTACGTTCACACACTGAGCCTTGGTTTATAATCTCATTGTAAAGGACTTTGGAGGAAGTGAAGTTAGGAACGATGATAACTGCGAGAAAAAATCCTCCAGTAATGAAACGGCCCGGTGGATATTCGAACCCGCAGTCCCAGATTCATCAGGATCACAAGTCCGCCACTCTATCAACTGAGCTATTCCGGTGGCATGTCGAAGGATACCGTATACTCATCCCCACACTGATAACAGTAACTGCTTAGCCGTCCGGAGGGTGCCCCCACATGCATCCAACAACAACACCCAGGAACATGCCAGTATCAAAGAATCTGCATAGGACTCTCCGAGGGCATGGACGTGAAGAACAAAACGAAACTATTACTGTCGTTGGACAGTAAAGGGTCAACAGCCATAACATGTGACTTCCCATAATGCTCAGTGAGGATGGAGATGATGCTGCGGATGTCGGTTCTGGTCTGAGAATGCCTCTAAAGGCTCTACTTTCTCCTCCCTTGTATATTGCACCCGGGCAACAACTGGACCTGAGAGATAAAAGACGTCTCCTGTGTTGACTGGGAAATTTGAGCAACTCCAAGATACGTATCCATTGATGGGATGGAACTCGGTTGTGTCGTTTCCTGTCTTCATATATGAGTCCACAGGAGATTCAGCTCTGGTTAGGAGCCCACCACATTGCTTGCCTTCAACAAAAGTATATCTATTGTAGGTAAAAGTCATCATTTCTCGTGTTATACAGTTTAAATGTTTGCATATTTTAGGGAAAATTAGTTTCTAAAACTGAGTATTATTTGCATCTATTGCTATTACCACTGACTACGTCGTATCTTTCTTTCTTTAAAAGAATGCTTCATGTGGTTAAAACAGCTGCTGTTCACAAACAAGATATCATTTTCCATGATTAATCTTCAGAAAAGACACATTTCATTCAGTTATGATCTTCGTGACTGTCATGCTTCCCAGAGTCGTGCCATCTTAATCATCCTCATTCTCATCAATCAGCATTTAAAAAAAAAGTCTCAAATTCTGTGGCCGTTCATGCCCTGCTCTCATGGTGACCTCAGTTTCAATGTTCTCTCCACGTCTGTGGCCTTGGTTTGGTTCCGGCGGGGGTACTGGTATCGGCGAGTCCATGGGGGCTGTCGTTGGACGGACGTGGTGGCGCCCTCCGGAGGGAGAGCTCACTCACGCCGGCTCCGCGACTAAGCAATTATTGTCGTCAGTAGGGGGCTTAGTAGGTGGTGTCCTGCGTATGTTACATCAGAACAGGTGCCACTGAACACCACCGAAGTGACTCGGCAGCAGTGCAGCGTTTCCTCCGGTGGGTTGTCTCTTGACGACTTGACATTGACTGCTCCCTGTGGATTGCCGGTGCCGGGGCTGCGGCGGGACCAGCCGGGCTGTGGCTGTGGACGGGGTGTCGGAATGAGCGGCGTGGGTGCACTGCCTCTGAGGTGGCGCAGAAGTTGGGACAGCAGCAAAAAAAAAAAAAAAAAAAAAAGACAATTCAGAGCTCAAAAGTATGCCACAAGAAAGCAAACAAATAGCTCCAACTATATCGATAAGTTTCAGGTACTTAAAAGCGATGGAACTATGAAGGTGCCAGGGTCATGCTTGTCGCTGGTGAGAATCGAACGAAGGTTTTGTGTCTCAGTCCTAAACTTAAACCGAATACATGTTTCCTGGCACATCTAAATAAAGGTATCAGAAAAAAAAAAACGAAAGGAAGGAAAGCACTTTGCCTGTCTCGAGTTTCAGAACCGGGGGGAAACTTACAGAAGATGTCAGATTTGCTTAAAGAGTGGGCTGAATGACTGTTTCCTCACTTCTTCAAACCATGAATGGCCCTTCATTTATGAATGAAAACAAAGAAGAAACATAGCAAAGCTGTGAAGCTATTTCGAGCAAACGGTGCCTGCCTTTGAGGAAAGAGTAAATAAACTGTCAAAAAGATTCACGATTACTTTTAACTCTGGCTAGTGCTCGGTACATGTATGAAAACGCATGGGGTCAGAGTGGTTTGCGGTTCCACGGACCACGGGTTCTTCTGTTGGTTTTTTTTTCGCGTTCAGAGTTCCAGATTTCCTGAGACTGTCGGCATTTACCTGGGATTAGACCAGAGGGCGTGTGAAAGAAACAACACCCCGAGGATCGGTTCGTAGCGAAAGCCCATGTGTTTGCAACGAAATGTGTGAATTGATTTGTCCCTCTTCCGCTGTTTTAATCCTTTTCCCATTTACCTAGTTACGTGTTCTGTTCTTGTGTAGGTCAACACTGATTTGATTTCTTTTTTGCTGTGATTTTATTTTCCTTTTCACATCCATCTATTTACACCCCCCCCCCCCCCCCCCCCCCCACACACACACACACACACGCGCGCGCGCGCGCGCGCGCACGCACGCACACACACACACACACACATGATCATGTACAAATTCACACACTTACATATACACAATAATTACACACACATACAACCACACATGCTCGCGGGGGTGCACCTTTCAATGCAAAAGGCTCTCTCTCTCTCTCTCTCTCTCTCTCTCTCTCTCTCTCTCTCTCTCTCTCTCTCTCTCTCTCTCTCTCTCTTCTTCTTCTTCTTCTTCTTCTTCTTCTTCTTTCCGAACAGCCACAAAACTTCACACTCCATGATGCTCAGTAAGAATGATTTCTTTTATTACATATTTTGGCGTCCACTGAACCTGAGAGATAATAGATGCTTGCTGTGTTGGTCACTCTCAATTACGCATCTACTGATGGAATGAAATTCGATTGTGTGTTTCCGATCTTTCTATTTGACTCCATAGAAGATTTAGCCCCAAGTATTGCATTTGTAACTAAAAGTCATATTTTCCACACAGTTTGAATGTCTCCATTGTGAAGCGAAATTTAGCTTCTGAAACCGTGTATGTGTATTTGTGTTACTACTTTGTATCTTTCGTTTGAAGAATCACGTCATGGTCATTAGCCCTATTTGTCGGTCTTAAACAAAACATCATCACCTGTGACTTTACTTTCAAGAAAAGACATTAAGTTATGATCTTCCTGACCTATACATTTCATTTGTCCTTGTCTGCATATCAATGTTTATCCATTATTGCAAACAGTTCTGAAAAAAATGTGTGCAAATATCACTTTGAACCAGTAATGCAGTAATGCAGCTCTCTCTCTCTCTCTCTCTCTCTCTCTCTCTCTCTCTCTCTCTCTCTCTCTCTCTCTCTCTTCTGAAACAGCAAAATTACCTATAATGGAGCGATTCAGTGAGCCACAGGCAAACAAACCATTGCCCAGAAAGGCCAGACACCAGCACAAAATGCTTAATACCGATT
>JADBJO010001644.1:212500-225000 GCA_016801955.1 Conus betulinus
ACAAGTAGTTCTGAACTGAGGAGTTGAAAGGGAACTGCTGTCGTCAATGTCCAGGAACGGATGGATTGCCCACAGTTGCCTCACACTTGCTGCATGTCTGTTACTTCAAGACGTCTCATTGCCAATCCATGATCACATTATCTGCCATGGCGTAGTGGTTAGTGTTGCGAATGATGCACTGGAACATTGTGGGTTCCAGCTCCATCAGAGTTTTTGTATTCATTTTATGCATAGATAGACAGAGAGTTAGGTAGATAGTTATATAACAGACAGATAGATAGCTGGACATACATACATACATACATATACATATGCATACATACATACATACATACATACATACATACATACATACATGCATGCATACATACATACATACACACATACACACATACATAGACAGACAGACAGAGAGATAGATAGATAGATAGGCTATTTCTTCCTAAGACTAGAACCCCAGTTCAGATTCGCCCACTCAACTAGTGCATCTTTGAGGGTGTTGTCAGAATATCCTGACCAACAAGACAGCTGCGTTTTTTAAATGATGTTTGCAAGTGTTCTTTAGAATATCATTAGACCCTCAAAATAAATCAGTTTTATGATATCACACAATTACATCCATTCATTTTGAGCAGGTATAGATCCGCCTTTGATCCGAGATCCTGGACACCGATCGTCAAAAAAAATTAACAGAGCACAGTCTACATTTCTGGACAGCTTTGTTGAATTCAGTTTGGTTCGCTTTGTGAAAGCTTGCTGACCTCATGTCCTGCCCTTAAGTTCAGACCCGCACAACGAACCACACTGAAAATACAGTGGAAAGCCATTTCGCTGCATTCCTTCCTTCCACACTGAAAATACAATGGAAAGCCCTTGGGCTGCATGCCTTCCTTCCACACTGAAAATACAGTGGAAAGCCCTTGGCTGCATTCCTTCTTCCCACACTGAAAATAGAGTGGAAAGCCCTTGGGCTGCAATCCTTCTTTCCACACTGAAAAACAGTGGAAAGCCATTGGGCTGCATTCCTTCCTTCCACCAGGTTTGGTTAAACTTGGTGATGTAGTTTTCGTATAACATTGCTCCCAAACAAATCGTCAGACCAAGGTGAAAAGGCAGACTCCTTGGAACAGGTAAATATTACAAATATAATTGTTGTCAGTGAGCATCACCAAACACTTTGCTATTCAAAATCAGATGGATTATCAGTTCATTCCTCATCCACACATCTAAGACAACAAAGCATTCCAGGGAGGTTGAAGTAAGGGATTCTTTGTCTGTAATAGCACCACCGTGCAATCGAACACTAAAAAGTGAATCATCATGGCAAGTTCTTGGTTTAGTTTTGAAATCCTTAGTTTCTCAAGTATTTCCTTTGAACACTAGTTCAGACGAACACACACTGACTGACTGACTGAAACCATTTACTGTCAGATTAACATAGTGTTGTACTGAAAAACGAACACACACACACACACACACACACACACACACACACACACACACACAGACGAGAGAGAGAGAGAGAGAGAGAGAGAGAGAGAGAGAGAGATGCTATGTTTTACACAGCACGTTGACACAGCCACATAAACCCGAGATCGAAATCTGTCGAAGTGCGTGAAGCAATGAGCCGGCTTGATGGGGCAAGATTATTGCCAGACTCTTTCTTCGTCCCTTTGCATTCCCCTCACCCGCTGCTTTTCTCGGCGCATTGGTGCTATGTGTAGGCTTCCGATGGAGTGCAGAAAAGAACAATTATGGTGATGTGAGTGAAATTGGTTCTGTTATCATTACATTGCAAATAAAACAATAGCTACGACAGGTCTCTCTCTCTCTCTCTCTCTCTCTCTCTCTCTCTCTCTCTCTCTCTCTCTCTCTCACACACACACATATCTGCATATGTATGTGTGTGTATGTGTGCACATGTACACATGCATGCACCCACAGACATGCATGCATGCATACGCACTTGCTTATACATGTGCACACAAACTTGTACATGTAGTTTCTCTGAAATGTACTCACTCATGCACATGCTTAGATGAAGAGTCAGCAGTGTCCACACCTACACCAAGGTTGAACAGGCACACTGCCATTGATCTGGATACACGACACGAATCGTTACCAAAATATCATGGTTTCGTCCCCTGATCACACTCTGTGTTTCTTGAAGTGTCTTGAAGGCTTTCTTGAAATCACTTAGGTAGTGTTTGTTTTGTTTTTTTCAGTAGTAGTTTGCTGACCGAATGCTCTGTTGAAAGTGTTCTTGAAATCAGTTAGGTACTTTTTTCAGTAATTTCGCTGAGCGAATGCTCTGCTTTTTTTTTTTCAATCAGGTAGGTACCTTTTCAATAATTTGGCTCGACCGAATGCCCTGCTCAAATTGTTTTTAATCACTTCGGTACTTTTCAGTAACTTCGCTGACCGAATAATCTGTTGATTTTTTTTTTTTCTAATCAGTTCTGTGCTTTTTCAGTAATTTTGCTCGACCGAACGATCTACCTTTTATTTCGGAGCAACATTACAAACCACAATGAAATGTAAGTAGGCTGCCACTGGGTCACATTCTGTCTTTCCACCGAGTCTTGACAAAATCAGTTTTGTTCTTTGTGTGAAATGTTGCTGCCAAACAAACTGTCAGAGCCAGATGAAAAGATAAACACCATTGTTGGCGGATTTCACTGCATCCTTTGTTGTTCAAAATCAAATCAATTATCAGCCCACGCCTCATTCATACATCTGTCGCAAAAAACATTCCAGAGACACGACTATTCACACTACACAGACTAGCACAGTTAAAGTGGGGGTCTCCTTGTCTTGAATGGCACAAAAACTTTGAGACGACGCTGTGTAATGACCAATCAGTGAAACATCATGGTAAATGTTCTGGTTCGGTTTTGAAATCCTTCGTAGAAGTCTACAGTTCTTAATTCGAATTAAACACACACACACACACACACACACACATATATATATATATATATATATATATATATTCATTATAAACAAAGCTTGCTTTTATGTCTTAAATTGACGAAATAGGGGGAGATAAGCATTCATATCTGCAGTGGTAGATAATTCTGCCTAACTAACAGTATGTGCTTGAGTGGGTGAATGGGGACTAATAAATGCTTCTCAAAATGAGCCTTCAGCAAGCTTATAGTCTCCAAGGGGGAGACAATCTCCAATGGGGAGGAAACTCACTAACTTATAACTCCTGGTCAGATACTGGTATTTCGAAACCTGATTGTTTCTTCTCAGTGACCGCAGAAAGTGGTAACTTGACTCTTCTTCCTTTTCGGTTTTAAGAAGAATGCTATCCCTCAAAAAAAGGCTGGCTGGTGTGCAGTACCGTAGTATGGTTGTTGAGTTTAAAAAAAACAAACAAACAAACAAAGGTACCACCTAAGAGGCAAAAAAGAAATTCATGAAAGAGCAAAACAAGCTACATTTTCTTGTGAAAAGTAGTAAAGGTAAAAAAGATAACCTCTTAAGACACAAGTGCTGAGGGCCAGTTCTTGGAATAAATCCGCAAGGGACTAAATTACAATAAACTAATAAATTCCGAGGATAAGTAACTGAGCACCATTCCAGCAACTTACAGAGCAGCTTGGTGTTGCGATGACTGCAAGAAATATTCACTTATAAACAAAGCTTGTTTTTATGACTTAGACTGAAAAAATAAGGGGAGATCGGCATTCATATCTGCAGTGGTAGATGATTCTGCCCAACTAACAGTATGTTCTTGAGTGGGTAAATGGGGACTAATAAATGCTTCTCAAACTGAGCCTTCAGCAAGCTTATAGTCTCCAAGGGGAGACAATCTCCAATGGGGAGAGAAAAGTCGCTAACTTATAATTCCTGGTCAGATACTGGTATTTCGAAACCTGCTTGTTTCTCCTCGGTGACCGCGGAAAGTGGTAACTTGACTCCTCTGCCTTTTCTGCAGATGTGAAGGCTCATTTTGAGAAGCATTCATTAGTCCCCATTGACCCACTCAAGCACTCTCTCTCTCTCTCTGTCTCTCTCTCTCTCTCTCTCTCTCAAGCCAACAGTACCCCCGCTGCCACAAGTCCCCGTCCTTCCAATCAGCAAAACACGTCACCTGATCCCCAAGGCACAGGGCCTCCCGTCATTCCCCCAATACCGGGGTCATGGCGGAATCCAGCCCAGCTTGACGTGCCGGCAAAGCCCTGGCTGTAAAGTCGGTTCCACGTGCAGTAACCCAGTCACGCCGTTCGCTTTCCTTTCTCTCGCAGAATATTGATGGACCGTGCAGTCAACTCTCTCCCCCTGATCGCTTAATTTAAGTCAGTAAGTTTGATGTCGTTTGTTCAGAACTTTTCTCACTGGTCCATTTTCCATGCTAGATACGTGGTTGGACTTCTCTTGCATGTCGTGTCATGCTGTGAATTCGGGTCGCATAGCTTTAATACGTAATGGATATTGAACTGTTGCGGCTTGTCTGATATCTGTGGTGAACAGGCTATTGAACGTTGATGTGCTATAGAACCTTTGGCACAGATTGTGTCATGCTGCTTGTTGCTTGCTTCCACAGTGACTCACTGTTTCACACAAACAAAATTGTCACGCATGTGTCAGTTTCATGAAACTGATCAATGCATTGCAAATCATGCTCCAAAATTATTTCTGCACTCACTTTTTGTGGTGCGGTGATTGCAACAGCAGAATAACTACAACCTAACTCTGATGTATTTCAACCTGACCCAGATTTTAGAAAAGGCATATCACAGAAACTAAACTTTTTCATTTGCAGCAGATAATCAGAAAGCTCCTGTGTGGGGAGATTATGTTCTCAGAGTCTCTTGGGTTTGTCTGTCCTTTAACACATATAGTATACACAAGTTTTATTGTCAGTTTTAACCAAACTTGACTTAACAAATGAATGTTGACCAAAATGAAGCCAATAAATTTTGATGTGGATTTTAGATGAGGATCTACACCAGACAATAGATCCTTATATCAAAATTACACAAAAACCACTTAGCTATTTTCAAATTTTTAAAAAAGCAAGCTCAAAACTACGGAAGGCGTCTCCATGCTAAACCAGATAAAACAAAACCCGGAGGAAGGGGAGTGCTGTTGCCGTAATTCACAAAGATTCTTGAAAAAAAAAAAGTTAAGAAATGAAAAATGTAGGTGCTATGCAACATTAGGAGGATTTTCGTATGACGCTGACTTTTTTTCATCGCCTTAATGCTAACACAACAGAACATTTAGACACAGAATCGTTATACGTACTATTTCAGGTAAATTAGCTAAACCTGACAGACTCAGGAAAGAGCTTTTGAGGGTTCAGAACCTCTTTTTTTTTTTTAGTTTGAATCCCTTTTTACTATAAGAGTGTTTTCCTTTGAATGGCTGAAAATGAAAAAAGAGACCTAACCCTGACAATGACTGTGAGATATTGTTCTCCTCTTATGTGTCACTCACTAAACGGTATACTCGTTACATAACCGGCTGGCCGACAGGTCTGATAATCACAATGTCTTTTCTGACACTCAAGATCGTCATCAACAATTGACTAAATTGTCACTTTTTTTCTGTCCCATCTTTTGCGCCACCTCAGTGACAATGCACCCACGCCGCTCATTCCGATACTCTGTCCACAACAGCGCGGCCAGCGGGGGGGGGGGGGGGGGGGGGGGGGGGGGGGTAGGAAAAACTGAACAACCTGGGGGGGGGGGGGTAGGAGAAAAACTGAACAAGTACCTGTAGTCTGCTCATCAGATGACTGTTCCTCGGTAGACGAACAGCAACAACAAGAAGAAAGACATTGTAAGAAGCTTATAATTTCAATTTAATTAAGTGAACATCAATCTGGTTGCCTCGATGTGATGGCTCTTTAGTCCCGCTCAATACGGTCAATTTCTCAGTGTTTATTCGCTTTGTTGTTTGAATGAATTGATTGGCTGAAATAAGGTTCAGTGTTGTGCTGCCCGTTCTAGTATGGTGTCCATAGACTGTTCTGGTGCATGAGCTATTGTCTGTTTTGGTATTACCTTCAAACATAATCTTCTGACAGTTCGCCTGCTCGTTACTCTCTCTCTCTCTCTCTCTCTCTCTCTCTCTCTCTCTCTCTCTCTCGCAGATACCTACACTCCCACTCAATAAAAAGACTACCGAAGATGCTTTCATCTTTCGTTGATGTTTAAGTCATTTTCAATAAGGCAGTATTAGATTTAGGGCCTTTTAGGGCCTTTAAAACTAGTCAACTAGACTTTGAATTTTAAAAAAGTCTGATTTAATGCTTTGAACAATGGTCAAAAAAGATGTTATAGTCCATTAGCCAGTAAAACGAGCACTCGCCAATTTGAATTGGTCAGAGATAGATTTAACTGATTCCTGACTATCGATTTTCACGTGTGAACAGTAGAACTGGCAGACATGCAACACCGCATAAGAACAATAAATGCGTGGAAAAAAAAACTAGAAAGGGTGGGGTAAGGGGAATGAAGAGAATGAACGCTTCACCTTGTGAGAATCAACGTTTTCTCTGCGATACCAAACTGTACTGTTAATATCTGATCAGTCATGGATCAAGAATAAAAGTGCTTTTGTGGTTCAAGTTTCAACGTTAATGGGAAGAACTGATGTTATGGTTGTTGTCTTTATCAACTCTCTTGTGAACAAAACGTTCGTGGCTGACACTGTAAGAATTGCTTAAAAGAAATTTGTAGCAGTAGTAGCAGAAGTACTAGTGTGTAGGCTCGTGCACGCACTCACGCACGTGTGTGCGTATGTGTGTGTGTGTGTGTGTGTGTGTGTGTGTGTGTGTGTGTGTGTGTGTGTGTGTGTGTGTGTGTGAAAGAGAGAGAGAGAGAGAGAGCGCGCACGCAGTGTGTGTGTGTGTGTGTGTGTGTGTGTGTGTGTGTGTGTGTGTGTGTGTGTGTGTGTGTGTGTGTGTGTGTGTGCTAGACTTTTGTGTTGCATTCAGTCAGAGATGACCCATAAACTATGTCCGACATGAAAGATTTGTTCAATTAATGTTCGTCACCTTCCCTTTCCTTTCCTGAAATCAGGATTTCCCACCCCGTCCATCTTCACCTGCCGAATTGAAGGATTTAACACGAGAGAAAGATGCGAGGGGTTGTCAAGGGTAAACTATTGATCAAGCGGTTCTTGAGGATGCGTTTTCGATCAGAGGATTGTAAGAGACCTGAGGATGAATGCAGAACGGTTAACTTCAATATAAAGAAGGAAGTCTTTATGTACAATTGCCTCAAAGCAGGAGTTCAACTGAAAAAAAAAACTCTGTCTCTCCGGCTGTTTGCGTTCCTTTGATGTCAGAATAAGTCATGAATCGTTACCTACAGTAATGAAACGATCGTTTTACCTACCAGACCTGAATTGAAATCAATATCAGTTCAATTCCGCACATTTTCGGTATGACTTGTAATGTCGTCGTTTTGAAAACACCATAAAAACGGTTCCGGTCGACCTGAAAGTAATCTACTTTGAGTTTTTAATGTTAGAATGTTTGATACGTTACGACTGCTTCATCGTCCTGTGAGTAGGGGGTATTTTAATTACCTGGTTGTTATATACCTTGGGGGTTTTTGTCATTTGGGGGCCCTCTTCGTCATATTCAAAAACGTGTGATATGTAACTGATCGCTTGATCGTCATGAAACGAAATAAACATGTTTTTTTTCTGGTAAAAAATGAAAATGACAGTGATTCCAACCCTTGTCCCAATCTTGAGAACTTGGACAATCTGGCCTTAAAAATGTATACATCTGATCTAAGAGCACGGAAGGTAGGGGTGTTTTTTGTCCGTGACATCTCTCTCTCTCTCTCTCTCTCTCTCTCTCTCTCTCTCTCTCTCTCTCTCTCTCTCTCTCTCTCTCTCTCTCTCTCTCTCTCTCTCTCAGGCGAGGGCTGAAAAAATCAAGGCATTTAATTTCATTATTTTGTCTTCTGATTCACTCCGGATTTTAATACGACAGCATACAGCTTTACTGGTTGATGTTTTTCACTTGATTTTTTTCATTACCTTTTCTTGTTCATTTTTTTTTCATAAATCAAACATGCTGGGACGGGGTTTGATGAATCCTAATATGAATAGGTAGGCAATGAATATGGCTGGAATGGTGATTATCCTTATCTTAGGAGCAATGCGGCTGCAGCAGACCTGTATACTTTTCAGTTAACCGACTTACAGTTCATTGTGTACCACTCTGAGTACACAAAACCAGCAACACAAAGTTGTGTCTTTGAGACATGGCGATCAGTTTGATGTGTGTGAAATACGCTGTTGATTTTGATTCTTTGTGCACCAGCGCTGTAGACTTGTAAATCACATGGCAATTTATTGAGAGGTCAGTCAGTCAGTTGGCCAGCGATCAAACAAGACGATGGATTAAACAGTCCTGTGCATATCTGGTTCGAATTGACTGAAAGGCGTGTGTGTGTGTGTGTGTGTGTGTGTGTGTGTGTGTGTGTGTGTGTGTGTGTGTGGAGGGGGGTTAGGGTGGTCTGAATGGGGTGACTTCTTTAGATATTTGAAACACAGAGTCTTTATTCTTTAAAAGCTGTTGTACATTCCTTTACTCGTAGTTTAAATTTTCTTTTATGAAAAAAAACTGGTTCAAGCAGCCTTTTTTAGCAAATTATACAACGTGTGTTCTGGAACCAAGCTTTCCACATTACAAACAGTAATAAATGCGTGCACGTTTTATTGATTTTAGGTCAGATGGAATAAAGCAATTATTTTGCATGAGAAACTTCTCTATTGATATGCTTCTCTGAAACAAAAAGTTACTCCATCGTATCTGCTGCTTGCGAGATTAATACATTCGGAAAATTTCCAGTGCTGCGATAGATCTGCATGAAGAGCAAAAAAGAAAAAAGAAAAAAGAAGGAAAGAAGGTTAGAAATCGGAGAAAAGGAAAATTCAACATCAATTATTTCTCTATGGCTTAAATGTGACACACATAGTTTCTCTGTGTTTCTTTGTGTGGCGATTATGGTTTTGTTGGAACTATTTTTTTTTTTTCTCAGCAAAGTTTTAGCTGTTCTTTTCAGGAAGAGTGTGCTAATATAATTATGTAACTACCCTTTTTACTGTAAGTCCATGATGCTTTTTTTCCCTATTAACGTAGGTTTGATTTCAAAACATTTCCAGTGAACAACTCTCGTGTCACCACACAGTTCTTTCACGTGATCCAAACTCCTGCTGCATGTGTGGACCCGATTTCTCAACTCGCTTAAAAGGCCAGCGCTCAGATCACTACTTGTTCAAATGAACAGTAAGAGAAAAAATATTGCACGACTCGAACCTTAGACCAGCATTTCCTCGCTTCTTCGGCGAATGTGCTATCCACCAGACCTTCTTCCATCATGCATCTGCGCCTTGGCAAATGGACAAATTAGTTCCGGGTCAAAAGTGATTTCCCCATCACCCTTAGACTTTCACATTACATGTCACGGTCTGCTTTCAGCTGCATCTCAAAAATGGCTGTGCCAGGCCTCTCAAGGTTAGTTTGGAAAACATTCATCTTAGATTTTATGACTGCTTATTTCATTATTATTCTTTAATATTTGGGGGCTGAGAAGACGTGCGAATCATTTTGTCAACACGATATGATCATTATTATTTATCTTCTTTCTATTCTTCAGCTCTGATTGTGTTTATTGCAAGGCCTAAACAAAACATGACGAACGATGGGCACTAGTGATCAGTCACATGAGTTTGCTTCTCCCTTAGGAAGTGAAGAAGAAGCAGGAACACAACAAAACTCCTGACAGCAGATGTGCCTGTTTCCTCGGGTCCAGCAGTGCCTATACGTCCGTCACACTTTGACAAAGTGTTTAATTGTCCTGGCCTGCTCAAAAGCTGTGTCATAGATCTACGATGAGACACACACACACACACACACACATGCACACGCCCGCCCGCCCGCCGCACGCAAACACACACACACACACACACACACACACACACACACACACACATGCACACGCCCGCACGCACGCACGCACGCGCACACACACACCACACACACCACACACACACACACACACACACACACACACACACACATTTGTTGTGTTTCATATTCTCGGAGAAACCTTTCAAAGAATGAGCCGCTTCAGTGACGCATGTTTCTTGCTTGACGTTTTCTCCTGTCCCCTAATATTTCTCCCGCTTTTCCGGGGTCCCATCACCACTGCAGAGTTTTGTTTATGGCTGTATAGCGGTGAGTAAAGTGAACCCCATGATAGTGATGTTGATGACACTGGTTCAGTTATCTCCATGCGGTGAACAAAAGATGCAAAACCACCGGCACATACACATACACACGCGCACAGAGAGACAAACAGACAGACATAGAGGCACATAAGCAGAGCGAAGAGAGAGAGAGAGAGAGAGAGAGAGAGAGACGCAAACGCGCGCGCGCGCACAACACACACACACACACACACACACACACACACACACACACACACACGCACGCAGAGAGAGAGAGAGAGAGAGAGAGAGAGAGAGAGAGAAAGAGAACGAGAACGAAACGAAATGATTTATTGCTGTAAAGCGGTACAACCTGCTTAGCAATATGGCGCGATAAACAATAGCACCCCCCAAAAAAATAAATAATGCCGCGCGGAAAGTCCGACATGGAAACCATGACAAACAATGTTCATATTCCTCACTTGGATGGCGTATGTCCCACAGGAACCCGTCCGCCATACGTGTCTCGTGACCACAGGCTGTCAGCCCAGGTAGAACTGGATCAGGCCGTGCAGCGTCTCCATGTCTCGTGCTGCACGTGCTTGGATCTCGGCGCGTTGTTTACTGTCAACACGTTTCCCTCTTCGAAGACTGGCAAGTTTTGCATGTTCCTCTGTCAGCAAGTTTCTGTTGTCCTGCTTTACAAACCAAAACACACACTCGCTGTCACCAGACACAGCTGTACAAGAAAATTGGAGGACAAGATCGTCCGATTCACACATCAGCACATCAGTATCCGTGGATCTCTGCACTGTGACTTTCCTACAGGATGTGTTTCTGTCCTTGTCCCTCAATCGTGGGGGCAGCGACATAGCTTTTCACCACATTGGTACAGAAGAAACCACCAACAGAAGTATCAATCGTTGTTGACTCCATGTCCGCGTCAGGTTGCTGAATAATGGCAGTGTCACAGTTAATCGTGCCAAACGTTTCGCTGGTTTCGTGCACGTGGAGTACATCAGACGGTGCTTCGTCCTCGTGTTACTCGCTGTCATTCTGTTGATTTTTTTTTTCGTGTTGTCCGGGAGAATCTTACGCAGTTGTCCGGGAGAATCTTACGCAGTTGTCCGGGAGAATCTTACGCAGTGCCGCATTTTTTTTTTTTCTGGAAACTAGGAAAAATAGTTTGACATGCAATATTTCTAAGAAAACATTCAACAATAATTGCATACAAACAGATTACAGGGGCTCGCTCTCTGCCTAAATGCTGTTGGATGAGTAGAATAGTTGGTTCGCTTTGGTGTATTATGGTTGCTGCCCATGCACAGAAGTGAACAGAACGGTTATGCTTGCCCCTGATTAATTGCCAATTGTTTACACAGTGTTTGTGAAGCAAATTAACATGTAAGCCAAACACTCATCAAGCAGTTTGGTGTCAAATAAGACAATAAGCAGATGTTTTTATGTAAATGGGAAACCTCACCGTTGTCACTTTTCTGATGACATCATCGCTGAAACAATTCCACACAGCCATCCACTCTCACCAAACACCCTCCCAAATACCTGCCCCCTCCCATTTTAATGATTTTAATATAACGATCCTCCAGTGTTGAATCTTTGTGTTTCTCTTACCTTTTTAGTTCGCTGGGACGACGCACAAATGAGAGAGTGGGGACGCAGAAAAAGATATTTGAATCTCTGTGGTGAAGGCAGCTAAACCAACAATGTTCCAGACATTCCAACAGTGTTCCAGACATTCCCAAACAGAACTGAGGACCTCTTGCTGAAATGGTCCACTGCCCTTTCACCCACCCAGCCTTTTGCCCCATTCCCTTCCTCCTTTCCCTTCATGCTTACCTTTCCTCTCATTTTATTGATGTCCTCGATCCCCTGTCTTTTTCTGTCTCTTTTCGTCCTTGGAATGATCATCAATGATAGGCATGGTGATGATTTCTTCAGCTGTATCAGAAAAAAAAACAGTCAGAATAAACACAGTAATCGTGAGATAGTTTTAAAAGTTCAACAAATCCGTAGCCCAGCATGTGTACATTTATTCAAATATAAGGAACAAGGGATATGAAACAGAGAAAGATAAATCATTTTTCTTTGGTTGTTCAGTTGCCGTTCACATCAATAAATCGCCATGTCCTCCAGCCTAACAGCACACACCTACCTGATTAAACCCTGGTCCCTCCCTCCTTCCCTTTCCCAGACACATATTTCATGCCCATCCCGTCCTCAACTGGGAGAGTTCAAGCACACGGATAAAAAAAGAGTCGAGGGGTTGTTGAGGGTGATGTTATCGATAA
>JADBJO010001644.1:235000-247500 GCA_016801955.1 Conus betulinus
ATGAACAAATCCATTCGGCATCAGACCTGAATTTTGATCAACACCTTTTTTACTTCAAACGCTTTGGATATGTCTTGCGATGTTTTCTAAGATCATCATTGAATGGTTCGAATCGACCTGAAGATCAATTATTGTTTAGGTTTGTGTATATTCTTATTTTAATGACTACATTTGCTTTATTATCCTGCCAGGGATACTGAGGTTGTCGTCTGGCTGTCATAACTCGGGAAATATGTTTTCAATTTCGGGGACCTCTTCATTATAAGATACTGTAAACTTCTTAAATGTCAACAAATAACGTGCACCTGTTTCTCCGGTAAATGATCAAAACAAAAAAACAAAAAAAAACCCAGTGAACCCATGCCTTATACACAAATTTGAAAACTTCCAATTCTGGCAGTGTAACTGTACACATCTGATCTGGGTGCATTCCCTATGAGGAAGTGGGAGGCACAGGCTACTGCCTTTTTATCACACAACAACATCCTGAATTGACACAGATGACTTAAGCTGTCTGAGACAGGGTTCCCCTTGGGCTGTGCCATAAAACAGTACAGATTAGGCATGAAGCAGGTTTCCCTGGCTCAGTCTTAAAATTACATATGTTAACTGAGCTCTTCTCGAATTTCCACACACACACACACACACACACACACACACACACACACACACACACACACAGAGAGAGAGAGAGAGAGAGAGAGAGAGAGAGAGAGAGAGAGAGAGAGACAGAGACAGAGAGACAGAGAGAGACAGAGAGAGACAGAGACAGAGCAGAGAGAGACAGAGAGACACACACACATAGCACACAAACACACAGAGACACAGGCACACGCACACGCGCGCGCGCGCGCGCGCGCGCGCGCGCACGCACGCATGCACGCACACACGCACACACACACACACACACACACACACACACACTGTACACTCTATGTTTTCATTCCATCATAACAAAGAAAAAAATCTATTCGTGAGGAACGACTCTACCCCCAACGAAGCAAAATGGCCACAAGGCACTTTTTCCGTTCCTCTGTGCTGCTTGCCCAGGGTCGATCTTCATTGCAACTACCTGTGTTCCTTCTGGAGAGAAGAGAATAAAGCCCATTCTAATGATGACAGTACATTAATTCAGCTGTCATCAAAACAAAAGAATGTAATAGCATATGCAGCCATGTGGACACACACGCGCGCGCGCGCGCGTCTTTTCTTCTATCTTCGTTAGGTGTTTTTTTTAAGTCATTTCGGTATAGTTTCTTCCAAATTACATTTTTTAACCCCAGCCAATAATAGATCACAAATAAAAAGCAGCCGTTTCAATGCTATGAACAATGGCTAAAGCGTAATATACTTGACAGGGAAATTGCCAAAAGCAGTTTATTTGGGGGGCAGAAATAGATTCAATTGTTTGCTGGTAATCGATTTCCGTGCGTGAATAGTCGAGATCGCAGACCTGCAACATTGATTGAAAAAAAAAAATAAGATGTAAAAGAACTGTGTGGGAGAGAAAGGCGGAGGAGGGCAAATGCCTGCAGCATCGAAGAATGGAACAGCCTTTTTCTTTAATCCATAACCACACTAAACTGTCTACTGCCCTCCCACAGGGTACTGGGTCCACCACAGAATACTGTGCATGACTGCCATTTCAACATTAGGTAAGAGAAAGAATCTAGCACTTCCTTTTGCTGCACTAGTATCCAGTTAGTCTCAGTATAATGCAAAGTTTGTAGCAGATACTGTACGAATCATCGAAGAGAAAAATGGGACAGGTCCGAAACCAGTTTTTAACGGGTACTTCGGTACTAACACTTCCTTCGAAACTTGCACTTGATGACTTAGTTGAGATAAATGAGAAGGATAAAAGCTGCCTATTACTTGCTACTCAAGAATGCATTGGTAGAATAAATTTGCAGCACACAGATTTCCAGTGGAAATAGTGTGTCTATTGGGCCCTGGTCGATGAATAAACCCCTCTCTATTGACTTAAAGCTGTTATTTGCGACTGCAAGTGCAATCACACAACTGCCAGTTCTAGGCGAAAGGTTCTCAGATACTTTGCTGTCTTTATTTGGTATACAAATATTTCTCGATGCACTGTGAATATGTGTTATGTAGCGAAGTCTGGGTTTGGGCTTGGAGCTTGGGGGGGGGGGGGGGGGTTGAGAAAGGGAGTTGTTGGGATGGATGAAATAGCTAAGTAGGTACTGAATATGAAGTTACACTTTCTCTGCCGTTTACTTTGCTGTTCGTGTGTTTTCAGCCACGTGGTCATGCTCTCATGTCCTGAGAACTTAAAAAATACCGGTTTTTTTTTTTTTTTCCAACCACCACCTAGACTGGCCAGAAAAAGTGTCGCAGAAGGCGTCGATCCTTCACGGTGAGCAGGCATCATTTCCTGTCAGGATCATAGGTAAACTGGATGGCAGAGAATGTTTATATCAACTCTAAGCTGTCATAATGGACAGAGGAAAGTGATTTGCTAATTCATCCCAGTGTGATCTAAACAAGGGGGGTTAAGAAAATGGTAGTCCAAAGTCCTAGAGCTAAACACATTTCTGAACCTAACCATGTCGTTGCTATCTCCTCATTCTCTTCTATTCTTCTCCCTCCCTGAAATCCCCGTCTCCATCTCCTCATCGGCCCACCTCTGTAGTCGTATTGTCATACCAGGAGCTGTGCTCACAACGCAATTCCACATCCTATTCTTGTGACCTTACTGATGCTGAAAAATGGCAGTCGTCAAAGTCTGTGTGCAATGCTCTCTGCTATAACTAATATTCCGGTTGCATCAGTGTGAATTATAAGCAAATGAAGCAGATGCGTCAAAATTCCTTATTTGCAATCTTACTAATTGATTATGATCTTTTGGTTCATTAAGATATCTTGATACAAGACAGACCCATGGTCATGCACGTCATAAGAAAATAAGATAGCGATGTTTTCTGAAGAAAGAGTGACAGAGAGCGAAAAAAAAAAAACACCAGCAGAAAGAGGGAGGAATCGCAGTTTCCGGATTTTTTTTTTTTAACGTCCGATTCCAAATGATTTGAAATCTGTGCTTTCCATTGAAGAGACTCAGTCCTGAAGATAATGAACAACATGACAGTAGATTAAACGAAAGTTTAGTTGAGTGACATGTGCGTACATGTCCTGGAGGACAGTGTGTGTTTGTGGGGTGTGTCAGAGGATTGTCTGCGGTATAAGATGTGTGAGGCCAAGCATGGACGATGAGGTATGCCACAGTCCTAAGTCTCAGGGAGATATATATATAAATGCATATATATGTGTGTGTGTATATATATATATATATATATATATATCTGTAAATAAGAACGAAGTAGAAGATTATTGACAGTTTAAAACATTTGTTGAAAAAAAAAAGTTGTGTATCATTTAGGTAGTGCTGGTTGGACGCAGAGATGAATATAAAAGAAACATAGATCTACTGAGCCAGAGAGCGAAGGAACAACAAACAATTACAAAACAGGTGCTATGCTTTTCGACCTGTTGGGTCTTCTTAAGGCAGGATAAATAATATTCAAAACAATAGAAACAAAGGGCGAACAAACAGTCACTTTTCTCTTCAAACTTAACGCAAACTGTAGCGTGGGTGAAAGACTGAAATTATGAAATGAATAGAGAAGAGAGGAGAGGTTGGAGGGGGGGGGGGTACAGATTAGGGTGGGGTTTTGTGTGTGTGTGTGTGGGGGGGGGTTGTTTTGTTTGTTTTTTTTTTGTTGTTTGTTGTTGTTTTGCTTTCTCCCGACCAACAGGTCGAAACACATAACGTCGTTTTGTCATTTGTTTATTCCTTCATTTGGTGGTTCAGTAGTGTCATTCATGCTTACATGTCTCGCTTTCTGCCAGGAGTCGCCCCACTTTGAAACCCACCGAGTGTAGAGCCAAAATGGCCTCCCTTTGCACCGTTCACATTCCCTCACACACAACTTTCAAAACGTGGAGAATATTTACACTGCCTGCAGTGACATCAGAGAGTGTATAAGAAGCAGTCAGCCTGTTTTTGAAAGTAAACATGAGAGATTTGAGAGCGCTTGTGTTTACAAGAAAAATGTATTACTGATTTGTTGCTCTGTTCAACCTTTTTTCTGTTGTTCAGATCCTTCAAGTATGTCTAGCTCATTCTCCATGAACTGATTTTTCGTTAAAATATCGAGACGAGTTACAAAGGATAATAATAGTAACAGGTAAGCAATGAATACAACTAGGATTTGTCTTTCACATCAGAATTTGAATTACTTTTGACGCAATTTAGCTGTTGTACAGTCGTGTTACAGAGTAATGGTAGACATTATAACAGTGTGTTTGAGCACAAAGTACTTACAACACAAAGTTTGTCTCACAAAATGATGAGCAGTCTGATATATGAAACATGTATCTCATTTTGATCCGTCATGCTCTCGTATTGTAGACATCTAGGTCATAGGTCAGCTTTCTCTTTGCCAATCACCTAAGCAGCAGCCAATGAAACAAGACCATTAAACGAACAGGTGATGTATTGATCTTTCTGAAATAAACTGGGAGAAGTTACGAATACATTGACTTTTATGATTCTTTGTCAAAAAGAAAATCAGAATCTTTTTAATACGATTACTCACTCGTATTTTCCACTTATTGAAAAAAAGGTTTCAAGTCAGATTTTCTCAAAGAAAATGATATCGTGTGTGTTTGGAGGTTCGATGTCTGTATTACAAAGAGTAACACATACACTCGGTTCTTCTTTCAGGAAGGATGAAACGAAAGTATTATGCATGAGAAGCCTATACGTATTTTTCAGATACAAAGCAATAGTTTTTATCGTATTTGCTACTTATAAGGATTATATTTACACAAAAATGGGGTTCTCTGATGGCTGTGTACAGTTGCGAATAAACAAGGATAAGGACATTCTGTAAGTCTGTCATTTTCTCTGTAATTTGAATGTGACCAGCATGGCTTCCTCATCTTTTGTTGGTGGTGAATTTGCTAAATTTTGTGTGTTTGTAGTTTGGTAAAATATGTATGAAATAAGCATAAATCGTTAATCGTTTTGAGTACATATATTACTTCTGTTTCTGGCTGTATGCTTTGTTTATTTGTCATCATACATTTTATCTACTGCATTGTTTATCTGTCTGTAAGCAGTCTGTCTGTACACATATCTATCTGTGTACCTGTATCCTTGCTCCCCATGCAAATCCACAAGATGTGATTGATTTCCTGTACATTTTGCGTTATAACTTATCAGTAAACATGGCAGCTCAGAAATAAATCACTTTTGTTTTCAAACGGTCGCATTAGCTGGGTTTAATTGGGACAAAACGGCGTGGCGAAATGATGTCGCGAGTCGAATTTGGTCTTCAGGAAGAGTTTGAGTGCGGGGGTATGGGAGGTGGTGGGGTAGGGGAAGAGGGGAACAGGGGAAGAGGGGGGGGGAACGGGACAAAGGGGATGGGGGAACAGGAGGATGAGGAGCGGGAACTAGTAAAATAGCTTTTTTGATGGAGTGGGGGGGGGGGGGGGAAGAAGGGACAGGGTGGGGGGTGAAAGGAACGGTGTAGGGATGGAGGGGACAGGAAGGGTCAACAGTTACCATTGTATAAGTTGCCACCACAGATTTCTCCATATCAAAGTCGGGCTGTTCTCCTCAGGCAAAGGGAGTGGCAGAGAGAGACGACGGAGCGAAAGGATCGGGGGAGGTGTGTGTGTGTGTGTGTGTGTGTGTGTGTGTGTGTGTGTGTGTGTGTGTGTGTGGGGGGGGGGGGGGGGGGGGGGAGGGGTGGCGAGAGGTGTCAACAGCTAGTAATATATAAGTTGATTGTTACAACACATTTCTCCGTCTAAATGCGGGCTGTTCTCCTCAGACAGGAGGGCGTCGTCATAGTGTGTCACCACACCTGTGTCTGCAGGAGGCGTCATCATAGTATGTCACCACACCTGTTTTCTGCAGGAGGCGTCATCATAGTGTGTCACCACACCTGTTTTCTGCAGGAGGCGTCAGCATAGTGTGTCACCACACCTGTTTTCTGCGTCATCATAGTGTGTCACCACACCTGTGTTCTGCAGGAGGCGTCATCATAGTGTGTCACCACACCTGTGTTCTGCAGGAGGCGTCATCATAGTGTGTCACCACACCTGTGTTCTGCAGGAGGCGTCATCATAGTGTGTCACCACACCTGTGTTCTGCAGGAGGCGTCATCATAGTGTGTCACCACACCTGTTTTCTGCAGGAGGCGTCATCATAGTGTGTCACCACACCTGTGTTCTGCAGGAGGCGTCATCATAGTGTGTCACCACACCTGTGTTCTGCAGGAGGCGTCGTCATAATATGTCACCACACCTGTGTTCTGCAGGAGGCGTCGTCATAGTGTGTCACCACACCTGTGTTCTGCAGGAGGCGTCGTCATAGTATGTCACCACACCTGTGTTCTGCAGGAGGTGTCATCATAATATGTCACCACACCTGTGTTCTGCAGGAGGCGTCGTCATAGTATGTCACCACACCTGTTTTCTGCAGGAGGCGTCGTCATAGTGTGTCACCACACCTGTGTTTTGCAGGAGGTGTCATCATAATATGTCACCACACCTGTGTTCTGCAGGAGGCGTCGTCATAGTATGTCACCACACCTGTTTTCTGCAGGAGGCGTCATCATAGTGTGTCACCACACTTGTGTTCTGCAGGAGGCGTCGTCATAGTATGTCACCACACCTGTTTTCTGCAGGAGGCGTCATCATAGTGTGTCACCACACCTATTTTCTGCAGGAGGCGTCATCGTAGTATGTCACCACACCTGTGTTCTGCAGGAGGTGTCATCATAATATGTCACCACACCTGTGTTCTGCAGGAGGCGTCGTCATAATATGTCACCACACCTGTGTTCTGCAGGAGGCGTTATCATAGAGTGCCACCAAACTTGTTTTCTGCAGGAGGCGTCATCATAGTGTGTCACCACACCTGTTCTATGCAGGAGGCGTCATCATAGTATGTCACCATACCTGTTCTATGCAGGAGGCGTCATCATAGTATGTCACCATACCTGTTCTATGCAGGAGGCGTCATCATAGTGTGTGTCACCACACCTGTTCTATGCAGGAGGCGTCATCATAGTGTGTCACCACACCTGTGTTCTGCAGGAGGGCGTCATCATAGTGTGTCACCACACCTGTTTTTTTTTGCCACCTCATGTTCTAATTTATCGGTCAATTTTCTTTCAGAATTTTGCCAGACACACCTCTCTTGTCACCGCAGATTCTTCACGTACTTTATCATCGTGTCGCAAAGAGAAAATCTCCATTTATCATCTTACCTTAAAAACTAGCACACATCTGCTGACTTTATAAAGGGAGAGAGAGAGAGAGAGAGAGAGAGAGAGAGAGAGAGAGAGAGAGAGAGAAGAGAGAGAGAGAGAGAGAGAGAGAGAGAGAGATGAGAAAAAAAGAAGTGCATAGGTTGGACTCGAACCGTAGACCAGCATTATCTCACTGCCTTGGCGAGTGCTTTTCCACCGGGCCACCTTTGCTCCAAACGTCGGTGCCCTGACACACGAAGAAATTAGTTCCGTGTCAAAGGTGATTTCCATCATTGTCAGGTTTTTAGTACATATGCCAGGGGTCTTCGCTCTGCTAGATCTCAAAATGGCTCCTGTTGAGGTCAAGGTCAGTTTGGAAAACATTAATCATCGATTTGTGACAGTTTGTTTTAACACGCTGCACCGCTATCAGAAGCGCGCGCGCGCGCGCGTGTGTGTGTGTGCGTGTGTGTGTGTGTGTGTGTGTGTGTGTGTGTGTGTGTGTGTGTGTGTACGCGCGCGCGCGCGCGCGCGCGCGCGCGCGTGTGTGTGTGTGTGTGTGTGTGTGTGTGTGTGTGTGTGTGTGCGTACGTATGTGTGTGCGTGTATTGGTGGTGGTGGTGGTGTGGTGATGGTGGTGTAGTTAAGGTTTGTTTTCTTTTGCTTTTGAATCCGTTGTCGTTTTAGTCGTTTAATAGTATCTGGGGTTTTGTTTGTTTTCACTGTTGTCTGTCCTTCGGCTTTGCTTACATCTGTTCCGGAAGGAAAACCAAACACTAGGAACCTATGTCACTATTGACGGAAAACAAAAATCTACACGCTCACGTGATTCACTGATTGAGAGCAGTTTAAGGTTGAATTACCTCTCCCTCTCTCTCTCTCTCTCTCTCTCTCTCTCTCTCTCTCTCTCTCTCTCTCATATATATATATATATATATATATATATATATATATATATATGTATGTATGTATGTATGTATGTGTGTGTGTGTGTGTGTGTGTGTGTGTGTGTGTGTGTGTGTGTGTGTGTGTGTGCTTTGGCCTTAATGAATAAATTATCTGAATCTGAATCTCTCTCTCTCTCTCTCTCTCTCTCTCTCTCTCTCTCTCTCTCTCTCTCTCTCTCTCTGGGGGTCACTTCCGGCACGCAGAGTGCAAACGTCAACAGGTTGAAGCTCCGACAGAAAGTAAGAATTGTGAGGTCTAAAGACACTCTGGTGAAGGGAACAATCAGCATCATGCCGGCAGTACCACTTTGGTTTGTGCTGAATGTGGTGGGTTTTGTTTGGATATTTTTTCCTTTTATGTATAAACGCGTTTTGAAAAGGCCGACTTATTCTTTACGACAAAGGTTTCGTAGGTGTCAAAGCGGTGTCACCATCGGTTTAATCTTCTCTCTATTGTTCTGCGGACTTATCATTCAGCGTTGTGGTTACATTGACATGAATCCCGGTGTCGTATAATATCTGGGGACCGTGATATCTAGGAATGCGTTCCTAGATTTCCTGAACTTCCAATCGTGAAATCTGGGAACTTTGTGAAAATCACGCCAAGAAATTAATGAAAAAAGTGACGAGAAGGCCAAAGATCTCAATTGTACCTAAATAAATTGTTTCCTACCTTGTCTCGAAAATCCATTCTTTTTCGTCTTCTTTCTGCCCTTCTGGGCTCTGAAAGACCACGTTCCAAGATATCACGGGCCTTCCCAGATATCACAGTACATTTTGGGAACGCGTTTCCCCAAAAAACTCTGTGATATCTGGGAAGCCTTCCCAGATACCACGTTCCCAGATTTCACGCGACACCGGACGTGCTCCTGGCAACAAAGCAGACAGTCTGAGGCAGACCAGACTGGAGAGCTCTGGGCGGGGTTCACCCGCACCTGACCCTTCCCTTTCTACAGTCTCTGTAAAGTCATGTCTTCCCTTCAGGACCTTCAATATCAGTTTGATGAAATGAAAGCTGACATGAGGGACATGAAAGAGATGAGTGCTGGACTGCATGATGACGTTATACCTTTGAAAGACGAGGTCACTGATCTCAGGCATGAAAATGAAAACCTGAAAGCACAGAATGACAGACAGAATGAATATAGTTATTAAGACTTAACAAAAGACTGACGATTTAGAATGTCGTTCTAAGAGAAAGAATGTGATATTTATAGCACCCCCAGGAGAGAATGGGAAACCAGGCAGGATTGTAATGATCTTGTGCATGATTTATCAGCTCACAATTTAGAACTGTAAATTGACATACAGTTTGATAGGTTCTACAGGTTGAACGAGAACTGGACTCTCCAATCCTTGGTTGCATATTTTTAAGGACAAGAAGTCAATTCTGGATGCCAGGCACAGGTTGAAAATACTAATGTTTTTGTTGGAGCAGATTTTTCCCAGCGAGTGAGAGAAACACGCAAAAAAAAAAAAATCCGTACCTGAAAGACGTTAGAAAAGAAAAGCGTCAATGATTTTCGATCACATGGTCATTTACAGTGAAAGAACTATTACTTAGACTAGGACAGTAATCTTTAAATCTATCTAGAGATATGACCGGCCTCTCTAAGTACTACCAAAGCAATTTAATTTGTTTGATCTGTACCTAAATCAAAATGTTTGAGGGGGAAAATGTGTATTACCGTTTGGTAGAGCTGAAAAGGGCGACACATCACGTGCAGCTCGGGTTGCGACGGGTGACACAGCTGTGTCAACGCGCGCTGTAGACTGTCAAGTTCACGACAGAAATTGTTCGTGCAACGTGTCCGTTCACATGTTTTTACGGTGGTCAGTAAACGTGCCCCTGATGACACATCAAATGTTGTTCACATACATGACGAAAGAGTGGATGAAAATGTGTTTCCTTTTGATGCATGCTATTTTTCTGAATTTTAATGTGCATAATGAGAGTTTGGTAGAAAATAGTTTACTTTCTTCATTTTGTACAAAGTTCCCATACATAATAAAGGACTGGTTGTAAATGCTATATCTTTTTTGACGAATGACCGATATTCTTCTGATGTCAATATGAACAGTGAAGGAAAGAATGAAAGAATGAATGGAAGTGCCTTACTTTGTTCATCAACTGAGTGCTTCTTGACTTAGAACGCAACATGAAAGAGTGAATGAAAGTGTGAATGAAAATAAATTTGAGTTCATAATCGAATGAGTGTGTTTCTCCCCCAAAATTTTGTTCATAATCCAATGCAAAAAAAAAAGATTGTCATCTGCAAAATCGATTGAAAGCGTTCCTCCGGAGTTTGTGCACATGGTTGAAGACGACAAAAATGATTCATCTTTTTGTGGAACCATTGTTTGCGCACGCACGCACGCACGCGCGCATAAACACACACACACACACACACACACACACACACACACACACACACACTAAACTTCCTCCCGATTCTTATACCTTCTATGCATTCAGCTTCACACATTCTGTATCTCAAAAGCTCCTATCTTCGGGGTTTTTTCTGTCAGCAGTCTGAGAAAAGCGCGCGGTTCTGAACTTTGGTGGAGATAAATATAGCGCTTGACTTCTTCATGTGAGAGCTGCTAAACCTGCAATCTTCAACACACATTCGCCTAAGAACACAGCCTGCCGTAAACAACGGTCTACTGCCTCTCCCCATCCCCAAACCTTCCGGTTTTCGTGGTCTCTGCTCATATATATATATATATATATATATATATATATATATATATATATATATATATATATATATATATATATATATATATATATATATATATATATATATAGATAGATAGATAGATAGATAGATATCTAGATAGATATCCTTGGAGTGATTTCCCTTACCCGGTGGAATATTCGGTGGCTGTAGCCACGTGTCAGTTTTATTCAGTCTGAAGCAAAACAGAGACGGTAGGATGAGCCAGTGTCTTCGGTTGCAAGTTGCCGCTGTTTTTACTGGAAGGCCATTTTTGTCCTCTTTCTTGTGAAACCCTGAGGCTTCTGCTCGTTTGTAAATCATGCCAGAGAGTATGGATGCTTGTGAGTAAAAATTGTCAGAGAGTATGGGATGCTTGTGAGTAAAAATTGCCAGGAGTATGAGAGTTTGTTAGTAAAAATTGCCAGGAGTATGGGATGCTTGTGAGTAAAAATTGCCAGGAGTATGAGATGTTTGTTAGCAAAAATTGCCAGGAGTATGAGATGTTTGTGAGTAAAAATTGCCAGGAGTATGAGATGTTTGTTAGCAAAAATTGCCAGAAGTATGAGATGTTTGTTAGTAAAAATTGCCAGGAGTATGAGATGTTTGTTAGTAAAAATTGCCAGGAGTGTGGGATGGTTGTTAGTAAAAATTGCCAGGAGTATGAGATGTTTGTGAGTACAAATTGCCAGGAGTATGAGATGTTTGTGAGTAAAAATTGCCAGGAGTATGAGATGTTTTGTTAGTAAAAATTGCCAGGAGTATGGAATGCACAAAGAAAAACAGTTTTGATATGTTTCCAAGTCAATGACAATCGGTATTTCAATTAAGTAATATTCGCCGTTTATTTAAATTTATAGAGTTCTTAATTCTAAATGATTCCAAACACAGTTTTGATCGCCTACATTTTTGTACTTCCACGTCTTATTTTAAATTTATCTGTATTGTGTATACAAAAAGAAACAGATTTTGTAATGGAAAAAGTATCGCATAAAAACATTTCACAGAGGGCAGATTGCTGCCGAAGCACGGGCCAATGTGAAAAAGATGCATAAGTACAATGCTTCACCCTCTTGTGTATGGTTCCACTGAATTCTATGAACGATGAACGAATAAGGCGGTTGTCTTGTCTATCATGTGTCCCCACTTTTCATCTTTTGCACCAGACAATAAGTGCTTGTGAAGCCAACTTAAATGTAAGCCAGACACTTCCCAAATAGCTGTAATGTAATGATTCAATGACCAAAACATCTTTGTGTACGCAGGAAACCTCCCCCACTATCACTTTTCTAATCAGATCATCACTCAAACACTTTCCGAACCCATCCACTCCCACTCCCCTTCCACCACTCCCACACCATCCCTGTGTTCATGTGTGATCAGCCTATGTGCTGAGTCTTCAAGAGGCTCTGCTTCCCTGATTTTCCTACACTTTTTTTTGTATTAATCAAATCTACCGGGAGCATGCGGATTGGGAGGGATAAAAAGAACTGACGTTTGAATCTCTGGTGGGAGCATTTGCAATTTTCCAGACATCCCCAAACAGA
>JADBJO010001644.1:255000-260000 GCA_016801955.1 Conus betulinus
TGGTTTAAAAAATGAGGGAAGGGAGATAATAATTAGACAGTGCCACATATGGCAAAACTACGTGCGATAAACTCTTCAGCGGACAGTACCACATGAAACGTCCAACAAGCCCGTCAAAAAAAGATGTGAGACTGTGTCAGTGAAGTAGTACCGTACAGCGATTTTCATCTGACGACCAGCCAGATTCTTCTTTCCACACGTCACTTTACTTTGACGAGATTTGAGACTGTGTCACTTCAGTGGTGCTGTATAGTGATTTTCAACTAACAACCAGCAGATTCTCTTTCCACTGGCCACTTTCCAAAAATAGGTGCAAGCATGTCCAGCACTGCTCTTGGCCTAGACATGGATGTCTGAATTACAGTTTGCTGAGCGCACGTTGCAGAACCGTTTTAAACCTGGACGTCTTGTGGCAAACCAGGCAGACAGCACTTCAACCCACCCAGACGAGGTATGATGTATCGTATACCTAATACACACTCTGTGTAGACATCCGAGTAAACTCCAGGACAGCTCACGTCAACTTAACTGTGCTCACGAAGGGCTTGTGTCAGTCAGGCGAGCACACGTTAAGTTTGATGATCTAAATTTTGCCCCCGAACATGCAGGGACCTAAAATAGATCGGGGGTTCAGCGCTTTAGTTCAGCAGCTGGGACGAACTAACCAGACCGTGACCTTCAGAAATCTTAGAAGGTCATGACAGAGAATTAGGATTCAGCCTACCAACTCCTACCAAATCAAAAAATCTAAATACAAAACATAGGACATAGATTCGTTCGGACTCTCGGTCGTTTGTCAGCTATATAGAACTCTACTCTTTCATAAATGAGCTGGTATAATTCCAAGAATCGTTAAGGTGTATTCTAGCTGATTCGTGTTGACTGTTAATGCATTTTACCAGCTGAAAAGCATTGTTCAACATGTATTCTTTTTTTCCTTAATGTGTTCAAGAATGTTATCGTGCTTGCCTGCCTATTTATATTTCTGTGGTGGTGTCTTCTCTTTGTGGGCTTTCTTTTGGTCTGTCATCATTTGATATTGTGTTAAACTCACTGGTTATGTGATTTTAAGGAAGCGTGCCTGGCTTTCATCCCCACCCCCTCCTTCAGAATCCGGCTCCATTTGTCTTCTTTTTCTCAACCTTACCAAATCGACCTATTCTCTCTCTCTCTCTCTCTCTCTCTCTCTCTCTCTCTCTCTCTCTCTCTCTCTCTCTCTCTCTCTCTCACACACAACACACACACACACACACACACACACACACACACACACACACACACACACCAAAACTCCATCGAGTTTCCAAAACTTCTGAGCATTCAGCCCCACTCATCCTGTATTTATGAGGTCTGCCTCTGGTTTCTTTCTTCAAACAGTCCATGAAAAGCATGCAGATCTGAACTTGTTGGGAGACAATACATAATGTTTGAGCCATTCGTCTCGGGGCAGCTGAGCTAACACTTTCCAGACACCTTGCAGCTAAGAACGCGATCTGCTGTAAACAACAGTCCATTGCCACTACTCATCCATCGTTCCATTTCTACCTTTCTCGGTGTGTGCTCATAGCAATACATAATCTGCTCGTCGTGATTTACACGATGTCCATACCTAGGTTTTGCCTAGGTCTCTCTCTCTCTCTCTCTCTCTCTCTCTCTCTCTCTCTCTCTCTCTCTCTCTCTCTCTGTCTGTGTGTGTGTCTCTCTGTCTAACTCTCTCTGTCTCTCTCTCTGTCTCTCTCTCTGTCTCTCTCTGGGAAACAAATACAATGTGTGAGTCTTTCGTCTGGAAGCAGCTGAACTCACACGTTTCCAGACACACTGCACACAAGAACACGACCTGTTGCAACAACAGTCCATTGACTCACCTAATCCGTGACCCCCACACCTTCCTCTCTCGCTCTGTGCTCAATACCACTCCTCGTGGTCATTTCTCTTGCTCGATGTTTACTCGGTGGCCGTATCTAGGTGTCAGCTTATTCGGCCTGAAGCGAAATAGAAATGGCATGATTCAGCACCATCCTCAGTTCTAAGATACCGATTTATTTCCACGGTTGATCGAACGTTCTATCTTCTCTCTCCTGTAAAAGCTGGGAGCGTCTGCAGGCTGGTAAGCAATGTCAGGGGTATATGATGCTTAGCTGCAGTTCTTTTCTGGAGGGAGATAAAAGGGTAAAAAAAAAAATGCACCAAGTCAATGATCGAGGGTATTTTCACTTATTCCGTGATTGTGTGTCCTTTTTAAAAACCCAAACACATTATCTAATCGTCTATATTTATTTTTCAATTTCAGATATCATGTTAAGCTGATCTGTAGTCATACACATAAAACATTAAGACAATTTTGTAACATAAAAATATTGTATACAAACGGTGGTTGATTGCTAATGAAACAAGTACCAATGTCAAAATGTTGCACGAGTGAAATATCTGCATGGCTTTTGTGAGTTTTCTTTGTTGTCCATGCATGCTAAATGAATAAGATAGGTGCATCTGTTTATCGTTAATTCTTTTTTATTCTTTTTTTTATCACACTATGAGTGCTGCTGAAGCAAACTGGGATCCAAGCCAGACGCTTCTCAAGAACTCGGTGTCTCCAACGAGGCAACGACCAGAACACCTTATGTAAATTGGAAATGTCCTCACTATCGCTTTTCTGATCTGGTCTGCACTGGAAGACTCCCACCCACACTCCCCCATCCACTCCCTTCAGACAGCCACCAGAACTGTTTCCACCACCCCCCATTTACATTCCATGATTCCTGTGTAGTAAGCCTCATGTGCTCATTCTCTAAGAGCTTTGCCTGGTTTTCCTTTTTCATATAATCCACTGGAAGTAAGCGTACTGAGGAACCAAAAAGTAATACTAAAATCTCTCCAGTGGGTGCAGCTGTCTACAATCTTCCAGACAGTCCCAAACAGAACACACGACCTCATGTTGAAAGAGTCCATTGCCCTGCCCCCTCACCTACCCCCCCCCCCCCCCCCCTACCCATTACCCCTTAGCTCTCCACCCCAACCATCTACATCCCTACTGCCCTCCTCTTCTCTGCCTCTTTCCGCCCTGGTTTCTGGTCGATGTACCTCCTTAGAGTCAGCACCATAGGTCAGCTGTGGCCATGAATTTTCCCCATCGTGTCATCAGCTGAACAGTCCTACCTATCTACATTAATCGTAAGATAATTTACAGAATTTAACAAATCTTGTGGTCCAACTGATGAACATTTAAGCATAAAAAGAGAGATGACAGGGAGAGCTGAAACGACCAAGGCTCTAAGTTTCTGTTCGTTTCTGTTCTGTCAGATTGTCGATGCGATCGAGATAAATGTTTCGTTTAACAGAGGTCAGAAAGGAAATTTTTTTCGGTTTTTAAAGCTGTTTTTCAAGATCGACATAAATTATAATACATTCTGTATTTGGTTTATACTGTTCAGGTACGTCACTTTTGTACTTGCATTTCTGTCAGCTTTTCTTTGTTTGTTTGTTCTTTGAGCTTCTACGTTCCCTCAAAGGTGTCCATCTCACTCATTCCCTTCTCCCTACACCCTCCCTCTGCTTCATCCTCAGTCCAACCTACCTGCCACCCTTCCTTTTCACAAAAAGATATGTGTGCGTGCGTGTCTTTTTGTTTGTTCGTCCTTGCGTGTGTGTGTGTGTGTGTCGTCCTGTGTGCGTACGTGTGTATGTGTGCGTGCGTGTGTGTGAAAGTGTGTGTGTGTGTGTGTGTGTGTGTGTGTGTGTGTGTGTGTGTGTGTGTGTGTGCGTGTGTGTGTGTGCGTAGGTGAGTACGCTGCATGCGTGCGCGCGCGTACGCTGCGCGCGTGTGTGTGTGTGTGTGTGCGTGGTTGCATAGTACATGGTGTACGGGTGGATGCCGGAAGGCAGATGAGGTGGATGGACTGGCGAGCGCGTAATAAGTGAATCTATGTAAATGACTGAAATGCTTCTTAAATGAATAGCTTCGAATAACTCACGTATGTTCCTTGACTTTGAATACCTCACGTATGTTCCTTTTTGCCATAGTAATATTCTCCTTGGCGGTAATTTGATTACTTTACGTCCTGGAATTTCATTTTCTGCTTATTGACAGAGAGACGCTGTTAAGGGAACCAACATTCAGAACATCGATTTTCTCTCTCTGCAGAGCTCTTCAGAATCTGTGTGTACATATTCTCCAGATCGTTCTACCTTTAGCGGTACATGTCTTTTGTATCGATCGGAACATCGGCCCATTTATTCTTCTCTCCAATTCCTGAGTTCTTCAACCACTTCAACGAGTCTTGAAATTTTAAAAGGCCGATTTCAGAACTTGCGATGGTTTATTCTCTCATTGTAGCTCTCCCCATTTTTTTTTTCGTTTCTCTGGAACTTTGTGTTCTTCTTTTAGCTGTGTGATTCGAATGTGGACACACACAAGTAGTGTGTGTGTGTGTGTGTGTGTGTGTGTGTGTGTGTGTGTGTGTGTGTCATGTAACGTGTGTGTGTGTGTGCGTTTCATTAACGTCTATGTGTGTATTGTGTGGTATTGTGTGTGTGTGTGTGTGTGTGTGTGTGTGTGTGTGTGTGTGTGTGTGTGTGTGTGTGTGTGTGTGTGTGTGAGTGCATGTGTGTATGTGTCTGTGTGTGCACGCGTGAGTATGTGTGTGTGTGCTTGCGGGCGTGCGGGCGTGAGTGTATGCGCATTTGGTGCGTGCATGTCTGTGTATGTGCGTTTGTGTGCATATGTGTGTATGTCTTAATATTTGATAAAAAGCACGGTCATCTGTTCACATCCATAGAATGGATATCATATGCAGAATGGAAATAGAATTCCTCTTGATTAACGCACAGCCAATCGTAAGGCTATTTAATGAATGTTAAGCACTGTGCATACATGTCAGGGGGAAAGAAAGGGTGAGTGCATGTACACACACACACACACACACACACACACACACACACACACACACACACACACACACACACATGTGCGCGCGCGCGCACACACACACACGCGTACGCAC
>JADBJO010001644.1:262500-265000 GCA_016801955.1 Conus betulinus
ACACACACACACACACACACACACACACATTTTTACCCACGCTGGAAAGCCGTGCAGTTGACTCACTGTCTGCGTTGTCAGCAGTGGAAGGATATTCAACAAACAAAAGGCGGGCGGTCTATCAATCAAGATGTGGCACGAACCTCTGGAGTAGGGCTGTTACACTGAATATCTAAAAGAGCACTCATAAAGGTCAACATGAAACCACGAGTAAACAGAAGTTTCAAAAAGGCAAATATTAGATCTGTCTCCTCTAGGTGCAGAACCGATCTGGTAATCAATGTTATTCTATTTGTCTATGTAAGCGTAATAAAGTGCGAACATTTTAAGTAACGAAAATGTATTGGATACTCTTTTTATTTTGAACCGATAGACGCATATTGGAGAGACTCTCTCTCTCTCTCTCTCTCTCTCTCTCTCTCTCTCTCTCTCTCTCTCTCTCTCTCTCTGTTCTACTCCCACCTTTGACTTTCTAACACATAGACCTGACAGAGCAGCCATCTGTTTTTCTCATTCCGTCTTCGACGCCCTGTCAGTGTCACGACACTTACTGTGTACAATCTGGATTCCCAATATACATCCACACATAGAAATATCCTGCAGCGACGCCCTGTCAGTGGCACGACACTTACTGTGTGTACAATCTGGATTCCCAATATACATCCACACATAGAAATATCCTGCAGCGACGCCCGTCAGTCAGTGTCACGACACTTACTGTGTACAATCTGGATTCCCAATATACATCCACACATAGAAATATCCTGCAGCGACGCCCTGTCAGTGTCACGACACTTACTGTGTACAGTCTGGATCCCAATATACATCCACACATAGAAATATCCTGCAGCGACGCCCTGTCAGTGGCACGACACTTACTGTGTACAATCTGGATTCCCAATATACATCCACACATAGAAAATATCCTGCAGCGACGCCCTGTCAGTGGCACGACACTTACTGTGTACAATCTGGATTCCCAATATACATCCACACATAGAAATATCCTGCAGCGACGCCCTGTCAGTGACACCACTTTACTGTGTACAATCTGGATTCCGCAGTACATCCACACATAGAAATATCCTGCAGCGACGCCCTGTCAGTGGCACGACACACTTACTGTGTACAATCTGGATTCCCAATATACATCCACACATAGAAATATCCTGCAGCGACGCCCTGTCTGCACGAAAAGTACAATCTGGATCCTGGACATAGAAATATGCAGCGACGCCCTGTCAGTGGCACGACACTTACTGTGTACAATCTGGATTCCCAATATACATCCACACATAGAAATACCTGCAGCGACGCCAGTGCTGTTAATGACCAGGAACAGTCAGCATGTATGTGTCATTGTGTGACAACCCTTCTGTGGAGATGCCGCAGTACTTCTGAGTTGTTGTGCAGCTTGCTGGGGTGTCTGTGTGGATCCCTACCTGATCTGAAAAAGACACTGATCCTGGACATTGAGTCGTTGTGCAGCTTGCTGGGGTGTCTGTGTGGATCCCTACCTGATCTGAAAAAGACACTGATCCTGGACATTGAGTCGTTGTGCAGCTTGCTGGGGTGTCTGTGTGGATCCCTACCTGATCTGAAAAAGACACTGATCCTGGACATGATCACCTTTCCACGGCTGTACATTTGGATGACACTGTTCCTCAGGACATGACCGATTTTTAAAAAATGCCCCTGAGTGTAATTATACCGTTTCCAGACCGGTGGTATTCACCTGCCAGACAACATTCTAAACAGAAACCTGGAATGTTGCATTACATAAAATGCTTCTCAGAGGATTTCTACACGTTTATAAAAATGTGTCAAATGTATTGGTCGTTTAAGAACGAAAATATGGTTCTTCCTGAAAATCAACTTTTGACTTAATCATATTATCTCTTCAATTGTGAGGGTCTTTTTTTAATTAAAGCATCTCTGTATCCATACCTACACCTTACCTAATCAGGGCAGAAGATGGTGTCGGAAAGTGTCGATGGAAAGGATTTTAAACCAGTTTTTCTCATTAATTCCATTTTGTGCAGTTTCATACAATCGGCAAATCATTCAATGTTCTTTAGCATAACGTGGCCATCTGTAACCACTCTGTTATTTGATTGTTTTCTTAAACATGAATTTATCTAAGCGGAACGTTAAGATAGCACCAAAATCATGCACATGAGCAGATAAATAATTTGGTCAAAAACTAATTTTTCAGATATAACCGTTTCTATGTTCTTAAAAGACGAACACATTTGACAAATTCTTGTACATGTTTGTTTATCAAATCAGAAGCTTCTTATTTAGCCCTTAATTCAAAGCTTTGGTTTATATAATGTTGTGTGGCACGCCAACCCCACCCAGTGAGGGCATTTGTCTTTACACTTTACACGTTGGGGACTTTGTCTTCAATATCTCCCATGTCATCAGCAACAGTGTCATCGTGATGCATAGCAGTGGACAGGTGATCATGTCCTAGATCAGCGTCTCTTTCAGATCAGGT
>JADBJO010001644.1:267500-277500 GCA_016801955.1 Conus betulinus
TTTTTATTTTACGTTTTTCCACATACGTGATATTAGACAAAAAAAAAAAGAAACAAAATTGGGGCCGGGAAAAAAGCTAGCTAAGCACAACGAATCAAAAGAATTAACTGATCTACAGTCATAACACAAAAGTAAAAAAATCCACTCAATCAAAGATTTAAACCAAAAAAAAAAAACATAACTCTTCTGTCTCATCTCACCACTGACTGTTATTTATTGTAAGTATTTGCCAATTTGGACTTTTAGCTAAGTGCAAAAAGAAAAGATATGTTTCACTACAGGAAAACACACACACACACACACACACACACACACACACACACACACACACACACACACATAAACACTTGTGTGTGGTCACTTTTCAAGTTCCATTCAATATATAAACATGAAGAAGGGCGAGAGCTTCGGTGGAGAATATCTCATCGTTAGTGCTGAAATAGGCCTCTCAGGAAGACCAGAGGTTTCCAGCTAGCTGAAGAACTTATGAATCGGAGTAAAGGGTAAATGGGCCAAAGTTCTGATGGATACAAAAGACCTGTACCGCTAAAAGTACAACAATTCCGAGAACATGACACACTGATTCTAGAGTGCTCTTCAGAAGAAAAACATCCATGTCTTGAATGGCTTCCTTACCAGTAATCCCTGTCCATAAAAATTAAGTTCCAGGACGTTCAATAATCGAATTATCGATGAGAGAATATTACGATGGCAAAAAAATGAACATATAAATTATGTGGGTCATTCTGAGCCGATCGCTTAAGAAGCATCCTAGTTGCTTAGGTAGATTCACTCATGTGCGTACACCCGTTCACTCAAGCCCATTCACACACACCGTTCACTCAAGCACATTCACACACACACACACACACACAACACACACACCCACACACACCCACACACCACACACACGCGCGGGCACACACACACACACACACACACACACACACACACTAGCTCACTCACTTCCACTCAAGAGGAGACAGAGAGAGAGAGAGAGAGAGAGAGAGAGAGAGAGAGAGAGAGAGAGAGAGAGAGAGAGAGAGAGAGAGAGAGAGAGAGAGTTTTTTGACAACAGATGGTGGTTGGTGGGTTGGGCTGAGGATGATCTAGATGGAGGAAGGAAAGAATTGGCGAGAGAGATGAAGGCCATAGCGATAACATGGAAGGCAAAACAAGAAAAACCACAAGGTGGCTGGAAACATAAGTATGAAAGAGGCGCATCTGCACGGTGTTTACCCCTCAGGGGGTGTTGCTAGTTATAACGCACTTGTAAAAACAGCGTTAAGTTGTTTCAACTTCATCTCAAAACTCTTCTTTTACACACAGCATTCATCTCGCTTTCATCAACAATCTGGCAGAATATAAAACAGAACCTGAATTAGGAACTCGGTCATTTAACCTTTTCTCTATTTTTATCTCTGTCCTTTTTATTTGTATAAATGCACATTGTCGGGCTATAAATGTACATTGTCGTGCTACGAGATTCATGAATTTATGTAAACAATGTCACGACTAGTGTGTACGGTTGCGACAATTTACTGACTCTGCCGGGGGAAAAAAAAACAAAAAAAAAACTATCACCGTGGCCGAACTATGGTGGTCAACCAAAGACAGTACATAGATCGGAAACTACGGGAAGAGCCAGCCAAGCGGAGGAGAAGAATGAAACTGTGGGTGGAAGGGGATGATTTAGGGCAGAAGGCGGAGCAACTGACTGTTTCAACAAAAGGTCCTGTGTTCTGTTTGGAAACGTCTGGAAGACAGCAGGTTTATCTCCTGCCATTGGAGAGATTCCAGTTTCACTTTTTGGTCCTTCAATCCGCTTGCTAACGGCGGATTAAATAAAACGACAGAAAACCAGGGAGGGGAAGCCTTTTAAAGACTCAGCACATCCGGCTTAACACACAGAAACCATAATACCGCGAAGGGGGGAGAGAGGGGGAGGGATTCTGGTGGGTGCTTGGTGGGAGTGGACAAGTGCGATGAGTGTTATAGTGATGGTATGATCAGCAGTGTGATCGTGGGAACGTTTCCAGTATTTGTTTGTTTGTTTGTTTGTTTGTTTTGTTTTGTTTTGTTTTGTTGTCTCATTAGATATCAAACTCCTCGGTAAGCGTCTGGCTTAGATTTCAGTTTGCTTCGACGCCAATGATGGTTTAATAGGGAAAAAAAAAGAACTAACAAGAGATACAGACTCCCATCTTATTCATTTATCGTTCATAGCATCAACGGAATTCACAAAAGGGATGCAAACATTCTACTCATGCAATATTTTGCTACAGCAGCAATCAATCATCTATGGAAGATCTTTATTTTTCTGTTTAAAAGTTTTCTTGATTTTCTGCTTTGTTGTTGTTGTTGTTGTTGTTGTAACAGTACAGATGAACTTAACATGAGATGTGAAATCGAAAAATAAAAAAATAAAAATAGATGATTATGAAATGTGCTTGGAATCATTGACTATGAAAAATAATCATTGAATATTGCTCAGTGAAAGTGCCCTGGAAGTGGCCACCGCATATGGGTGCACCCTTGCAGGTACGAATGTGTGTGCGTGTGTGTGTGTGTGTGTGTGTGTGTGTGTGTGTGTGTGTGCGCGCGCGCGCGCGCGCGCGCGCGCACGCGTGCGAGCGTGCATATGAAAGGGTATGTGTGCGCACGTGTGTGTATCTGTAGTGTCTACGCCATAGATCCAATACTTTTGAACACTTGAAGACTTTTGAAGACATGAAATCTTGTATATTAAAGCTACTTTCCTCTGTATCCAGAAAAGAACTGCGGCAAGACATCGTATACTCCTGGTACTCTTTACCAGACGACAGATGCACCCGTCCTTTACTAGAGACCAAAAGCAAACAGGCAAGCTAACAGCGAAACAAGAGGCAACTTAGAACGGAAGACTGAGCAGCATTCTAACGGTTCTGTTTTGCTTCAGGCTGAATAAAGTTGACACCTAGATATGGCCACCGAGCAAACATCGAGCAAGAGAAATGACCACGAGGAGTGTATTGAGCACAGAGCAAGAGAGGAAGATGTGGGGTCATGGATTAGGAGAGTCAATGGACTGCTGTTTACAACAGATCGTGTTCTTATGTGGAATGTGTCTGCAAACGAGTGGGTTCAGCTGCTTCCAGACGAAAGAGTCACACTTCATATTTGTCTCCCCCAAAGTCCAGATCTGCACGCTCATCTTATATTGCTCAGAAAAAAAAAACAGAGAGGCAAAGCCTCTTAAATACAGGATGTATGCATGGGTGCCAAAAACTTTTGGAAACTGGGATGAGTTGTGTGCGCGCGCGCGCGCGCGACTGTGTGTGTATGTGTGTGTGTGTGTGTGTGTGTGTGTGTGTGTGTGTGTGTGTGCGCGCGCGCGCGCGCGCGCTCGTGCGAGCGCACGCATGCAAAATTCAAATTGTTATAATGTAAAGAATCTGCATGTATGATGCATTTCTGACATCACTTGCGTAAGAACAACTGTTGAAGAGAATCTTTTTTTGTTTGCTGCTGTTTCGGCTACTTGTTTTACAACTGATGAAACTCGTCAGAACAATCTTCAGTAGTGTTGTGATGTCTTCCTATTCAACTTTTTGCAAAAATACTTTTATTCAGATACACATCATGACATATCTTTGTCGTGCTGTTCATTTATAGAGATTTTTTTGTATACTTAATAAAGCATTGACATGCAACGTAAGTTGATTTTTAAGATTGTTTCCTCACCACATTTCAAGTTTATGTTACGTAGTTTTTTGTTCCTGTTCTGGTCATAAATGTGAAAATGACTTAAAGTTGTTTTTCTTCAGTGTAGGACACATTAACGAATTGTTATATCCGATCAAACATGAATTCGAGTACCATCAGCGATATAGATTTGTGTGGGATGTTGCGACCGGCCTGTATCCTAAGTATGACACACAATTAAACACGAAAACACGCAATTACAGAAGAGACCAAAAGAACGTTCCCAAACAGAACAGACCGGAGGAGAAGTGTGAGTAGGTGGGCATGAAAAACACGATCAAACTCACTGAGGACAGAAAGAGGGTTAACAAAGAAGAACCATTTACAGTCGATAAAATGCACTTATTTTTTTAAAGAAAAAAAGTAGAAAACACACCTTAATATCCCTTAAATCATAGCGTGTTTAAAAGAACTGAGTTCTCACGAATTAGTCCTGTTGACTCCAGAGAGAGAGAGAGAGAGAGAGAGAGAGAGAGAGAGCAATGGAGACAGACTCTCCAAGAATTCATCATCCAGTGCAACTCACTTGTGACAAACCGCTCATAACGGTCAATGCGGGTGGTGCTTCAATGACGTTTCCGAGTGACACCCAGGGGAGATGCACGGGAAGCACACAAAGCACGAGAGAAATGGCTCCTGAATGCAGACCGTGAAGGATGAATAAGATCCTCTGAAATGGGCAAAAACACGGGGGATGGCCGACTTTTGTCAGAAAGTAGTCAACCCCCTGCCGTCTTTTATAGTTAATGGCACTTGAGTTTGAGCGACCAGATAGAAGGTGAAAGGGAGAGAGAGAGAGAGAGAGAGAGAGAGAGAGAGAGAGAGAGAGAGAGAGAGGATGTGTGAGTGAGAGACTCACGGACAGACAGACAAAGAATGTGTGTGTGTGTGTGTGTGTTCATGCGTGCGTGCGTGCGTGCGTGCGTGCGTGCGTGCGTGCGTGTGTGTGTATGTGTGTGTGTGTGTGTGTGTGTGTGTGTGTGTGTGTGTGTGTGTGTGTGTGATGTGCTGAGAAGGTTGTAGAGAAGGCGTAGAACAAGGAGCACGTATAAGTTCAGATTTAGTGAAAGAAAAACCATAGAGAGAGAGCGAGAGAGACAGACACAGAGACAGAGAGATTCCAATATAGGTTAACTGCTTCAAAATCAAGACAGAGATTTAACTGTGTTCTTTAGTTTACAATTTTGCACTTAATGACACTTACATAGTCAAACAGAATAACATTGATTACCAGGGAGGTTCCGTGCCTGAAGCAGAGAGAACAAACATTTGTCGTCTTGAGCCCTCTGTGTACTAGTGGTTTCATGTTGAACCTAATGAATGGATGTTCAGTTAACTGTCCAAGACCAGGGCTTCACGTCACATTTTGCTGGATGGACTGCCCGCCCCCTGTTTGGTTCATATTCCTCCACTGCTGACAAAGAAGGCTGTGAGTCAACCGCACGGCTTGCTTTCCTGGGCAAAATTCAGCATGTGCACGTGCACATAAGTGTGTGTAGGGAAGTGGCCACCGCTATATGGGTGCACCATCGCAGGTACGAATGTGTGTGTGCCCTGTGCGTGCGCGCGCACGAGCGTGCATGAGAGAGTGTGTGTGTGTGTGCGCACGTGTGTGTCTATAGTGTCTAGCACCATATATCCAATACTTTTGAAAACTGCAACTTCAAACTTGCAATGAAATGATGAACACCATGCGTGAAACATCAAGTCTAAAATGGGTTTTCTTTTATTTGGAAAGCATTCCTAGATTGCTTTTGCCTCACCTTTTTAAATAAGAGTGAATTCGACACTGTCTCCTAACTACTTGCAGTATCGATGCTGCTGTATGGATGCAAGAGACAGATGTTGACACCGTATATCGCGGGGAAAGATCACGTGTTTGAGAAGGAAAACCCAAGACAGTTTCTTCGTCTTTCACACAAGGACAAAAAGATCACATCAGGCAACAGCAAGTGAACAGACACACTGGCAAACATGAGCCTCTCACGATCACCACATATGGCTGCGTCACAGACTGCCTGTCTGGGTTGTGCACTGTCGTGTATTGATGAATCCGGCAGGCGAGGGGAGAAAACACAAAGCGAAATATCACCGACTACAAACCCACTCAAACTGACAGTGGGACACAAAACAGGTTTGAGTTTCACATACAATTTAAATCGATAAATGTTTTACGATTCCCGTACTCGCTCTGGCAAACCCATTCTTCATCCCACTCACTTAAACACAACAATCAGAAGGCTTGCCTCAGAATCATAGTCACTGTCCAGCAGCCGCAGGGGGTCTCTGTGACGGTCACAACAGCATGCTTATACTTGAGAGCTGCATGGAAAGAATGGTTCTAACCTTATGAAGGGAACATGCAGTTCACCATCAACTGAAATGCCATCCCCACTGCACAGGAGAGTTCCCTGATTCACACCTTGAATAAAATGATTTTTAACTCTTCAACAATAAACGGGGTGTTCCGAAATGATTTTGACAATCTTGCAAAAAAAAGGATAAAACATGTAGAATAAAGCAAAATTTGGAATTTCAGATTCTAAAGGCCGTTTTCTAAGAATTAAACACACACGCTTAAACCTGTCTGACAGGCATAGAGTGACCGCAGGCAAAAACGGGACTTGTCCCTACAGCAGCTTACACACACACACACACACACACACACACCTGTACTGGAGCAGAGCGTCGTCAATTGGTGTGTGTGTCCAATGAGTGCTCAGAGGTCAAGTGGAGTGATAGCTCCATTGGTAACGACTAAATGGTAAAAGATAGGCAAAAAAAAAAACAGCAAAAAGGGCAGGCAACCAAATGCCTGAAAGACTGAAAATATGAATTCTAGCAGGTAAAGTTGTCTCCAAAAATTCGATAAGGCAACAGCAAACAATTTCTAAGAGTTTTATCAATCACAAGTAAGAGGGCGTAACTATCAAACACGACATCCATTTCCTCAGTTGTTTTCATTTCAATGACACGAGAAAAACGTCGCACATGCAAGTCATTTACGCAATGTAAATTTGCTAATTCTACACACACACACACACACACACACACACACACACACACACAACACACACACACACACACACACACACACACACACACACACACACACACACGCACGCACGCACGCACGCACGCACGCACACACACACACACACACATACACACGTGCGCGCGCGCGCGCGCGCGCGCGCGCGAGCTCTCGAACGCGCGCACACACACACACACACACACACACACACACACACACACACACACACACACACACACACGCCCGCGAACGCACACACACACGCACACACACAAACACACATACACAAACACACGCGCGCGCACACACACACACACACACACACACACGCGCGCGCGCGCGCGCGCGCGCACGCGTGAGAGATACAGAGAGAGAGGGGGGGAGGCATTCTATGTTCACATCAAATTAAAACTGCGTCGTCCTAAAAGTCTGTGAGCCCTATATTTGTAATTGTCTAAAAGAAAAGTTTTTTTTTTCTTTTTTTATTTAAGAAGAAAACATAAAAATTGAAATGTCACACATCACATGTTTTTTTGCAAGCGAAAAAGGTAGAACAAGATCTACATGTAAAATTAAGAAACAAACAGTAAACAATTAATTGAGGGGAAAATGTCTTAAATCACAAGCATATTAACGTATTACGTGACAGCGAGGTGAATAAGATACTCTCTATCTCTCTCCGTCTTTCTGTCTCTCTCTGTCTCTCTGTGTCTCTGTCTGTCTGTCCGTCTGTCCGTCCGTCCGTCTGTCTGTCTGTCTGTCTGTCTGTCTCTCTCTCTCTCTCTCTCTCTCTCTCTCTCTCTCTCTCTCTCTCTCTCTCTTCTCACGCACATGCCCACATACATACGCATTGCAGTTTGCATACACATGTAACGCCATATCGATTGTACACTTGTACATGTAACAGCACTACAAAATTATTTACTTATAGAAATCGGCCTTTACGCTTGTAGAAATATGCGTGGAGTACATTTCTGTCATAACCTCGGCTATTTTCGAACATTTGATGCTCATGTTTAATTCATGCTCTTCAGTCTAATAGTAGACTGCCCGCTGAAACAAGGAAGGCGATGGATAAACACTGCACGGCAAACTACACCATGCCTATGACCCACCTGGAATGAACCCCGTAAGCTGGAACGACAACGATCGTCATCAATGTATTATGTTCTTCTGTTGTATATTGATGTCACAGACCCCTACTGAATCGTGTGCCATTGGCAGAGCTTAATCTATTATATATTTGTTGAAGTATGTGTTCGCCTGACGTAGAACAAGAAGAAAACATGTTTGAGAGCCAGTGTGAGCGTACGCACCAATTCATTTTTCATCTGACTGTCAATAACCCGAATGGAAGCTAGTTAATGTTAAAACCACCACTTCGTTAGCTATCGAACATATGAACAAAATTTCTTGATGTCGTTTTTCTTTTTCGATCCAAACTAATTTTATGTTCAAAGCGCGTTTAAAATTCTTTGTGCGAAGCGAGTGTTCTGTGTCGCCCGTGCTGTTGTTATTGTTCTCTTTTGGGGGCACCCTTAGAATGCTGCTGAACTCATTTTAAACAGCGTTAAGTGAGCCGCCTTTAGGGAGGCGTGCAGCTTGACATAGCCCCATTCCCCGCCTCTGATTGGCTGCTGGACAATGACGTTTACTGCCGCCATCTTGATTCTGTTATTTCCGCTTAACCGGATCAAATTACGTTCTTTTTCGTCGTCACAGTGTTTCATTTGTATTTCACTTTATAATTCAAATTAACTTCACCACTGTAATGACTGCTCTAGCATATTTTGAAATTCACTGCAAACATCCAACTCGAAGCAGAGCAAAAATGCTGAAAGCACAACATGTGTCTACGGGCTTTGTACAAAATAACGGTTTGGAATTGATCTCACTTCTTTTAAATATACCATACGTGATTGAAGTATACACTGTGGAGTTTTTCATGACATTTCTCATGACGACAGACTTCTTGTTCCGAACTCATAAAGTTGTTCTTAGTTGTTTTCGTTCTGTCTCGTCTCTCTCTCTCTCTCTCTCTCTCTCTCTCTCTCTCTCTCTCTCTCTCTCAAATTTCACGTTGCTCAGTCCAGGTGCCACTCATTCCATTGTTAGATACTCCCCCATTCAAAATACGCACATTCCATCTGGTCACCCATCCTCTTACGGGATCTTTCGTCACAAGTTGTGAGGCATAGACCATTTCTGTTACTCAGAGATATGCAGCCCAGTCGGCACATTCTAAAATGGACAACAGCGCCCAGTTTGCGGATTCACATGGAGTCATTTAGGTTATTAGTTATAGCGGTACAAAACCGAATGTACGGGACTTGGGGGAGAGACCTGTTGTTCTCTGCTGGCATTGCGTGTAGTACTGTACTGTTGAAATACGAATTAGTTGGGACCTTTAGCAAATTGTTTGCATTAAGATTTCAGTTTCAACGTTCTTTACCTTCCATCCGTGTTAGTGACATTTTTAGAATTCCTTCCGAGCAAAAGCAACGTTATTCAAAGAAAGAGTCTGTTAAAAATCAATATTGAATTCCAGTGCCCTCCCTTTGCACTGTTAAAAACTAAGCTTTTCTTCTGAAGGCAAAATATTTTTCGCATGAAAATGCAGTAATGATAACAACAAGAAGAAGAAAAATATAGCATTCACAATAACAATAACGATGGCAATAATAACAGCAACAATAATAGTACTAATGACGGGGGGGTGGGGGGGGGGGAGAAGAAAAAAAATCTTGAAAAGTCTAAGAAAGCTTGAGTCTTCTCTCATACCTGCTATCTCATTCTGTTTTTATTGCATGCAGTCTGTTACAGCACAAAATGTCACTCCGGTACGAAATGTCATCTGGAGAGAGAGAGAGAGAGAGAGAGAGAGAGAGAGAGAGAGAGACAGAGTGTGTGTGTGAGAGAGAGACAGACAGACAGACAGACAGACAGACAAGCAGGCAGACAGACAGACAGACCGACAGTGGCATGGGATCAAGGAGTGCGTTGACATGGGACACAGCATCACACTGCGGTATACGCCTTGCAGATTTTTATTGCAACAGTGAGCTGGTGCTTCATTCCTTTTCAGTGCCTGGTTACCTGCAAAGCGCAAGGAGCTGGCTGCAATACACTACAAGAAAAAGAATCGGTGGAAAAGCATAAGTATGATTAGCTGTTTGCTTATAGTGTTCCTGTTGAATTGTTTGTAACGTTCAAGGGGCATAT
>JADBJO010001644.1:282500-285000 GCA_016801955.1 Conus betulinus
ACATGCAAAATGTAATCTTACTTTTGCAGAAAACAATGATCCTCCCCCGCACCTGACCTCCCCCATCTTCACTCCTCCCCTTTCCATCGATCCATAAATCAAATCTATAGATAGGATTCACAAATATGTAATGTGAAAACAAGATCATGGTACGCCAAAGCAAAGCATTTGTAATGCAGAGGAGACTTATGTGCGTTATTTGTATGTCCTTATTCCTTCTTCTTGCTCTTCTCCTCGTCTACCTCCTCTTTCTTCTCCTTTCCCTCGTCCTCCTCCTCACCACCACATACCCTCTACTCCTCCTCCTCCTCCTCCTTTTCCTCCTCTTCCTCCTTTTCCTCCTCTTTCTCCTCTCCCTTTTTTTCGTCCTTCGTTGCCTCTTCGTTTTTGTTTTTGTTTTTTCTACCACTATGTGTCCTCTATTCGCTGTCTTTTTTTTTTTTTTTTTTCTTTTTTCCTATTTTTTTCTTCCATTTTTATCTCTTCCTTCTTATTTCTTCTTCTTCTTTCTTCTTCTTCTTCTTTCTTCTTTCTTCTTTCTCTCGTCTTCCTCCTCCGCATCCACCTGGTCTTCTTCTCGTTCTTCTTTAAGCAAAGCAATGCGTGAAACCGTCTTTTGCTCTCGCGTTTTTTTTTCCTATGCATAGAGAAACTGTTTTCCTTACAATGTAAACATAATCATATATTTTCAGTGAACATTCAGAACATCAGTTTACAAAACGAATCTCTCTCTCTCTCTCTCTCTCTCTCTCTCTCTCTCTCTCTCTCTCTCTCTCTCGTGAATGTGTGTGTGTGCGCGCGCGCGCGCGCGCGCGTGTGTGTGTGTGTGTGTGTGTGTGTGTGTGTGTGAGAGAGAGAGAGAGAGAGAGAGAGAGAGAGAGAGAGAGAGAGAGAGAGAGAATGTGTGCTTGCGTGCGTGCGTGCGTGCGTGCGTGTGCGCGTGTGTGTGCGCGCGCGCGTGTTTGTGCGTGTGGTTTTGGTTTTCCGGGCGCCATCACCTGCTCTGTAAAAAATCACAGGTTGCGTCCTCCGAGATTATTGAGCAGTGTCGTAATGAAGTTATGGTGACAGAAGATCAATAGGCGGGGGCCGCTAATGTGTGTCAAATTGGAATGGCACTCCTAAATGTGTTGTGAGTTGGTTTTTGCTCTCTCTTCTTCTCTCTCTCTTTTTTTTTTTTTTTTTTTTTTTTTTTTTTGCATGCACTTGCTGAATCCGTAAACTGCTTCACACAGTCACAGTTGCTGGGTTTTCATCTGCATACAGGCTGTTTGTTACCAGTTGATACCATGTTATCTGTGTTATGGCCTCTTTACTTTTATCTTATTTCTTTATCCATATGATTATTCAGTATTTATTTCTCTTTTTATTTATTTTATCCGTTTATTTGTTTATGCATTAATTTTGTCTAATATTCATTGGAAACACAATCATTATCTAAATCAGGACAATTTCAATGCTAACAGCTTTTTTTGTTGTTGTTGTTGTTTATGTCAATACCATTGGCGTGTACTACAGAGTCCAACACAATCAGATTTAGTCAGTTTGATCATGTCATGTTGTTTCTAGCCCAGCTTCCCAAGAAAATCACATCAAGGTCAGTTCAGATTTGACAGTACTGTTTTCGTTACAAACAGATAAGCATATCGAGGATACAAGTAATGTGTTACTGGACCACCAGATAGAACGACCGGGACAAACCAGTGATGACTCAGAAGTCTTTCTGAAATAAGGACAAACATTTTCTAAAGCATAACAACATTGACAAAAATAAATAAGAGTACAGAAACCAGTTTTGTCTAATTTGACGGATTGATTTCTTGAGACGAAGATGAACTCCTCTTGGGGATGCCAGGACTCTTCCAGAAATCATTGTCTCCCTGCTTGCTGACCATTGTTTAAAGAGTACTTTCCCTTTTCAGTCAATTTCTGTGACCGCCTTTGTGTCTATCGTTGCTTTCCTGTACTGTTGTCAGCTAGTTTCTGCTCTGTGACTGATCCTCTGCTCTTTGTTCAGGATCTTTGTGATTCATTCCCAGGTTGCAGTTTGTGGCATGCAGCTTTTATGTTCTAATCTGGCAACCAGAGAGTGACGTTGTACACACCTTCCAAGTGGACATCATAGCTATCAATTTTGCATCTCTGTTTGTTGACTTGCTGTCATCTTTGATTTTTTTTTTTGTTTGTTTGTTTTTTTTTTTTTTTTTTGGTTGTTTTTTTTTGTATTTCCACCATTTAGGCGTTTTTCATCAATTTCTAATCTTTACTAGCTCAGAGTAAGGGATGAAGGGAAATGCTTGTTGCCCTAAGCAATTACTACGTTTATACATCAGTTTCATGTCACCAAACTAATGTATATATTTCATAAACAGTTAAGATTTTTTTTTGCTATAGACGTTGTTATCGCTGCAACACATGACTTTTTCCATTAGGTGGTGATCGTTCTGACAAGTCGCTGTGTGCTCAATTAAGGTAGAATGGTAACAACAGTGCTGATCTC
>JADBJO010001644.1:287500-317500 GCA_016801955.1 Conus betulinus
TTCTGCCTTTTGTGTTCGCTGTTTGTCACTTCACAGCTGGCCATTGTTTTCCTCCTTTGTGACTGATTCTCTGCTCTTTGTTGTAGATTTTTGTGCTCCTTTCCTGGGTTACAGTTTATGACATGCCAGTTTTTATAAGCGCAAAACTGGTGACTAGATAGTGAGATTGTACATACCTTCCAGTGTCGACATGTATTATCAATTTTGCAGTGAGTGAGGTCTTGCTTTGGGCCTGTTTTATTGAAGTGGGTTTTTTTTTTTTTTTCATCAATTTCATACTTTCACAAACTCAGAGTTAAAGACGAAGGGGAGAAGCCTGGTGCCATTCTACGTGGCCTACGTTTAACTACTTCGTCGTGAATAGATCGTGTTATAGAAATAATGCATATGGTTGACGTTGTTGTTTCTGTGGCACAGGCCTTTGGCCGCTGTGTGGTGACTGTCCAGAAAAGATCCTGCCTGGTCGGGTGAGATGGAATGATCACACCTGAACTGAATTTCCTTGTGCAGATGGCGGCTTTTACAGTTTTTTTTCCTCTCATTTTCCTTTAAGTAACTGGCGGCTGACTGGGGAAAACACTAATTCTATTTTATATTAATTTTAAAAGATGGTGTACATGACAAACAAAAAAAACAAAGAAAGAGCAAAAAAAAAACAGTAATATATATATATATATATATTATAAATACTCTTCATTATTAGCGGATAGAGAGTGTGTACCTTTGTTTCTTTTCATTGATTGGTTATCATCCTGGATGATAACGATTCTATATTTACTTTCAGTTCTTGCCTCAAATGATGAAAGTGCTGCATATTGCACTGCCTTTGTGTGAGAAGCTTCAGCAATAGATCCCAGGCGCTCATTTACAAAGCCAATCAGCTTGTATATAAATCCAGGTCTTCCCATTTGTCCACAAGATGTACAAGAATTGCTCCTGAGCTCTGCATTCTTGGACAGTATCCAGTGGTACTTATTCTGATCCAGCACATGCAGGACGCCAACTTATGACCTCCTCTCATTTTCTCCACTGATAACGACAACTGATGAATTGCAGGGCAAGCACTCGCTCTACTGGGGGGGTGAGAAGAACTTTAAGACACTGTGTCTTCGTGTGGAGAAGAAAAGGCAAAGGAAGTGGATGGAGTCAGAGACAGAGAGTCAGAAAGACAGAGAGACAAAGGCGCAGAGACAGAAGGGAAAGAGAGACAGACAAATAGTGTCGAGGGACAGAGAAGGGGAGAGGCTGGAAATGGGACACAGGGAGCACTTTAATATATACATGTTGCAGATGTCCTATAAGATGTGTGACCTCATGCTTTGTTCCCTTTGCACGCTTCGCTTACCTGCTCCAAGTAGCCACAGCAAAGTTAAGTGCGAAGAGTCAGTTTCAATACCCTACAAACTAGACTTCCGGTGGAAAACAGACCTGATGATCCGTTTGTTTATTTTGTTGGGGGGGGGGGGGGGGGAGGGGATGTCTCTTTTGAACGTTATGGACGCTCATCTCACTCTCCGCATTAATCATCGATCATCCAATTCGTGAATTCGTCGAATAAATACCGGATGAAGCTTTACTGTGAAACACTTTCCAGTTCTTCTCCAATTAGGGATAGAATAGGTTTAAAAAAATTGTCTGTGTTAATACCATTACAAGAAAACAGAGAGAACCCTTTGAACTCAATGGCTTTGTTGGAAACTGCTCCTAATTCCCATTCTAAAGGCCAATAAGAACGACCCTGCTTTTCTGCTCTTTTTGCCAAGGCTGGCTTTGCTTAATTGTCAGGCAGTGTTATGGAAACAAGCCCATCACCACACTCTTTTAAATCCCTTTGCCTCCACCCACCCCACCTCCATCCCCTCTTCTTTCACTCTTCCTTGTCATCCCTCTTCCATTCCTATTGCATCCCCAGCAATTCTGGAGTCTCTGCTTTTTTCGATTTTTCTTTTTCTAAAAAATAGGCTGGCAAGAACAACATGCAGTTGAAGATCAAGACTTGCCTTTCTTGGAGAACAACAACATCAGTCAAAATTACTGGACTCTATCTAGTTGGTCTTCGTTCTGTGCTGAAAACACCAAAACCAAATTAGGTCAATTATTGTCCCGCCTGTTAAATTTTTAAAAGTTAAGTTCATGTCAGCTGATCTCTAGGATTCTCATTATGATCGTGACGCTTGACATTAAAAACTCTGACTATTGGAATAACCAGCTTTGCAAGGCCTAACAAGCCAATGAAAGGACCAAGGACGCTACTTATGGAACAGTTTGTTGAGCAAGCAATAAAGTGTGAGTAAGTGTCAGTGCTCATCATTAGTAAAGGTGTATGTGTGTGTGTGTGAGCGCGCGCGCGCGCGAGAGAGAGAGAGAGAGAGAGAGAGAGAGAGAGAGAGAGAGAGATGTTAAAATATATCAAAGACGTTCGGGGTAAAAAAAAAAAACGGAAAGATAAAGCTGAAACAAGCTGCATATGCTTTGTTCATTTTTTTTTTTTTTTTGCAAGTAGCCGTAAGCTTTTACTGGAAATGGATTTTACGTTTTTAGAGGCTCACAGTCAAATAATTAAAGCATTTGGCTGCGAAACTAGCTGTCGCAAGTCCGAACCATACTTGGAGTCGGATTTATGCGAAACCTTGCTGTCCGCCATGAGTAAAAGGGCAGCTGAGTCAAAGCGGCTGAATGAGAAGCTATGGCTCCACCTTCCATGATCTCCTTCCCCAGACACGTTGACTCGCTGCCAGCTGATTGCCCCAAGGGCCATTTGACTCTTGGACTTTCATAATTCTACCACACTTCCAGGTATTCTCCCATTACATCCAAACGTGGCAGATTACTTGTTCACTGCTCCCAAGGAAGACAGACTGAACGAAAAATGTCAACCGTCGTAAAAGGATTGTAAATAAGCTGTTGTGCACAGAAAAGATTGTGTAATTTTGCCGACTTGTCCCCTGTCTTTTTTTCCCACAAATGATTTTCATCTGTTCTTAGTTTTGTCGGATTGTTGCGCTTGATTTAATGTCTTTATTGTCTCATTGATGCTAATTTGAGTTCAAGAGGTCCATCAACGTATTCAATCAAAATAGCATTTCAGGCAGACAAACAGACTTGTACGAAACTGGCTTGTATGTTGGTAGTGAATACTAAATTGGAGCTGAAAAAAAATATGAACTACGGACACATTTCACATGAAATTTTGGCTGGCGTCAATTTGTCACGTGAAATACTGTCGCAGGGGCTATATCTCATGGCCTCAATGTTTTAGTCTATACCCCTTCAATGGCACTATTTCCATGCCGCTCATTTCAGCTCTCGCATACATAGCTACAAACAGGTGTTGTTCCAGAATGATATGAGCACCACATGGAGCCATTCCTATGAAATTGCTAAGGGACTGTTTTATGCATGATGAACGAAACTTGGTTGACAATTTTTTGTTTGTTGTTTTTGTTGCGAAGTTTAAGGCCATTTGCTTTAATTTTATTCCATTTCCGAGCACTTAAAACTTCACTGTTAGAATTTGAAACTGCTTCGTTATCATGACACCGTTTTCTGTATGGTTTCCATGAAAGAGAACATAAAAGTCTGTTTTGTTGCATGACTACCGATAGTGCGTCCATCTGATTCGCAAAGTGGACAAATATTGATTTCAAAAGTAACGAAATGAAATTTTGATACTTTGAATACCTGTATCAAGGACACCAGTAATAGACAGAGAGAGAGAGAGAGAGAGAGAGAGAGAGAGAGAGAGAGAGACAGACAGACAGACAGACAGACAGACAGACAGACAGACAGAGAGACAGAGACAGAGACAGGAGAGAGACAGACAGACAGATAGACAGACAGACAGACAGTCAGAGACAGACAGAGACAGATATAATACTCTATGAAAACCTTCAAATCTTAAAGGCGAAATGGGGAAAATAGCAGAATGCGAGAAAGCAAAAAAGGGAAAGAAAGAAGAATCGGGATGTCCCTGATGACCTTACCGATATTGACAACCTGGACACGGCCTCAGCTCGGAGAGAAAATCGAAGGTGAACGCCACGAACTATTGTTGCTTATTTTATTACCTTCCCTCGGGTCCTAGTCATTGTTTCAGTTTCATTGCGAAGGCGTTACTGCTAATCCAAGAGTCAAACAATGCGCAGGGTCTGAGGCAAGCAGCAGAGGAATCAATGAGTCAATAAAAAGGAAAACACTGTGGAAGAGGCTGTCATGGGTGAGATTTAGCAGATTGCTGACCTCAACGCTTTAACCCAACACGCTGGTTGGTCCTCGAATGACTAGGAGTAGGTTACATGATCTGCATCACCAGTGTACTGTGCGTGCGTGCGTGTGTGTGTGTGTGTGTGTGTGTGTGTGTGTGTGTGTGTGTGTGTGTGTGTGTGTGTGTGTGTGTGTGTGCGTTGCGTTCGTGCGTGCGTGTGTGTATGTGTGTGTGTGTGTGTGTGTGTGTGTGTGTGTGTGTCTGTCTGTCTGTCTGTCTGTCTGTCTGTTGTCTGCGTTCTTGTGCGCGAGCGTACATACGAGTATGCATGTAAATGCACGCTTGCATATGTCTGTGCATGGGCATACTTCCATGTACGCGTACATCTAAAAGCACGTCTGCAATTCCAATTGTGAGGGTATATGAATGGCAGCTTAGAGGATGATAATTTTATTGAATGATTATATCATAAATAACAAAAAATCAAAATCATCAAAATCAATCAAATTGAATAAAAAACAATGAACCAAAAAAATTTAGACAAGACACCATGAACTCTCAAGCAATATGTAAAAAAAATAAGTAAACAAATGCATAGAACTGCATAGAATGAATAATAAAAAAAAAAAACCCTCACACCGTTGCGCATACACACTTTCTTTCACCTCTCAGTGAGATCGCTTATAAGCTGGCTCAACCACACCAATCACATACAAAGTCAGTTTGTATACAAACGCCCGGAAATGCACAGACTGGCCGATATTATCTAATTTCACAACACTTGCAAACTGCTCTCTTTTGAAATGGAAGCGAAATGGAAGCGTTTATTTAGAACGCAGATACATTGCTGCGTTTTTGATGCAAATACGACACTGGTTTTGAACAAACAGTATCAACCAGTCACCTCCTCCTCCCCTCACCCTACCTTCTCCCGCCAGAAAATTTTTTCACGTGCGCGATTTTGAAAAAAAAAAGGTCATAATGTACGTAAGTCCAGCATTAGTTCTGCAGAGGGGACATCATGCAATGTGGACAACACTATGAAAATGTTTGTATATCGTTTTTTTTTTTCCCCTCTCCTCCTCACTTCCTTCCTCCTTCTTCTTCCTCCTCCTCCTCCTCCTCCTCCTCCTCTTCCTCCTCCTCCTCCTCTTCCTTTTCCTCCTCTCCTCCTCCTCCTCCCTCCTCCTCCTCCCCTTCTACTCTTTCTCCTCCTCACCCTCGTTTCCCTCCACTTCCTCCTCTTTACTTCTTTTTTTTTATCTTTGTCGACACCAATCTCTTCTTCGTTCATTTTTCTTCTTCCTCTTCTTCCTATCCATCCCCTACTGCTTCTCTCTTTCTCTTCCCTTTCTTACTCCACTCTTTCTTTTCTCTTCTTCTTCTTCTTCTTCTTCTTCTTCTTCTGCTTCTTGTCCTCTTGCTCCTTTGCATTCAACTCTTCTTGCTATCATTCTTTTGGCATCATTGCAACGTGCGAAATCACTTCTGCTTCGAGCATTTTTTTCTTTCTCCTGTACATGTAAAAATTGTTTCTTCCCTCATTCAAACATAAATTTTCAAAAAACGAACCTCTCTCTCTCTCTCTCTCTCTCTCTCTCTCTCTCTCTCTCTCTCTCTCTCTCTCTCTGTCTCGCTCGCTCGCTCGTTTCCCATTCTTTATGTCTTTTTATGTGTCTGTATGCCCTACCCTTTCTCTGTCTGTCTGTCTGTCTCTCCCCTCTTTCTCTCTTCTTAACTTTCTCTAATGTGCGCGTGTGTGTGCGTACGTGGTTTTAATTTTCCGGGCGTCTTTTTTTTCCATCGCCTGCGCAGTTATAATCACAAGTTGCGTTCTCCGAGATTATGGAGAAGCGTCGGAATGAAGTTATGGTGACAGAAGGTCAATAGGACGGGGGCCGCTAATGTGTGTCAAATAGGAATGGCACTTCTAAAACATGTTGAGGGTTGGGTTCTCTGCTTGTCTGTCTGTCTGTCTGTCTGTCTCTCTCTCTCTCTCTCTCTCTCTCTCTCTCTCTCTCTCTCTCTCTCTCTCTCTCTCTCTCTCTCTCTCTGACTTGCATTTGCTAAATTAGTGAATGAGCTCACACACTGGTCACCTGCTCGGTTGTCAGCTGTATACAGGCTGTTTGCTGTGTGTTTATGGTGATGTTTTGTTTATTTCAAATACCCTTTATTTCAAATACTTTTTACTTCATCAAGGCGTTTCATTTGTAGTTTACTTTGTAGTTCAAATCAACTTCAGTGTGTGTTGACCATTCTGGCACGTATTGACATGCATGGCAAGCACCCAGTTCGTGAAAGGCGAACACAGGGAGCACAACACGCATGCAGTAGTTAGAACAAAGCAGTGACTTTGCATTTTTCGTACAAAGCAGTAACTTCGCATTTCAGTACACAAGCGGTGACTTTGCATTGTAGTACAAAAGCAGTGACTTTGCATTTTAGTACAAAAGCAGTCACTTTGCATTTTAGTACAAAGCAGTGACTTTGCATTTTAGTACAAAGCTTTGCATTTTAGTACAAAGCAGTGACTTTGCATTTTACAAAAGCAGTACTTTTCATTTTAGTACACAAGCAGTGACTTTGCATTTTAGTACAAAGCAGTGACTTTGCATTTTAGTAGAAAGCAACGACGTTTGCATTTTCCTAGCAAAAATGTCATCTACTTGATTTTGCTATATCATATATTATGATAGTATTGTTATGACCTTTCTGATAACACGCTAAGGGATCTGCACTGTGGGAGAGTTCTGACTTGTCTTTATTTTGAATCATTTTTCCCCTTTCCCTCACAAATGCCGCACTTCCCTACCCCAGCTGTCCCTCATCCCGCCGTTACATGCTCCCATATTCATAACATGTATATTGAATTTGCTCAACCAGCCTCGTACAGGGTCTTTCATCAGTATTGTGAGAAGAAGACCACGTCTGTTACTGAGAGATGGCAAGTCCAGTCAGCTCATTCTTAAAATGGACATCAGCTAGTTGAGGGCAGCGCCCAGTCTGCAACATCAATGCAGGGCAGGCAAGCAGTTCAAAGGGGCAGTTAGAAAAAGGACGTCACTTTCAGCAGCCAGTCAGAGGCACAAAACTGGCAGCATGCGGCTATGTTTGTGGACCAGATCCTGTCTGCTGTGTCGTCACTGCGCTGAGGAATGGAAGGTCAGAAGAGAGAGTCTTTATTGAGTCAGCGCCTGTTGCAAATGGCTTATATTGGAAATTCAGTTTCAAAATCATTCATTTATTCTCTCGTTTCCTGGTTGTTGTTTTTTGGGATAAAATTTCCAAAGTTCATAGTAAAATACTGTTAAGCACAATCAAAAAATTTTGTCCTTTTGAAGTAACATTGAATTCTGATATTCTCTGTCCTACCATACCACCAAATTAGACTGTCGAAATCAGTTTTCTCTTCTTAAAGTGTAATAACGCACGTGTATATTTGTGTAGGTGTGTGTGCTTGCGCGCGCGCGCGCGCGTATGTGTGTGTGTGTGTGTGTGTGTGTGTGTGTGTGTGTGTGTGTGTGTGTGTGTGTGTGTGTGTGTGTGAGACTGTATGTCTGTCTGTCTGTCTGTCTGTCTGCGCCTGTGTTTGTGTCTGTGTCTGTGTGTCTGTGTGTCTGCGTGTATGTCTGTGTCTGTGCCTGTATGTGTGAAGTTAAATGAGGAAGAAGAAGAAATAGATTAGTCACTTCTCACAAAAAGTCTGGAAAAAAAAGGAAAGCAAAAATCTTACTTCAGACCTGCTTTCCCTGGACGTTTGGGTTGTGTGGAGCCCTTGACTGTTGATGGCGCTACGGTCAGGGGTCAGAGTGGCCCCGTGGTTAGAAGAGCTCTCATTCGTCACTCACATATGTGGGGGATCTAGTGGGGGATCAGCAGCAACTTCATTTTTAGGACGGTCACGTCCTGCCAGCACCACTCTAGGGTACATAGGAGGTGGACAACTTCATTCCTTGCCATGAAAGGACAATGAACATGATGGATGCAGTAAGTTCAACAGATGAACCACAGAAGTGTCTGATGGTGCAATATGATATATGGATAGTAAGTTATGAACGTTGTCTTGAGAAGAATATTAAATGGATATGACCCGTTGTCTTGTGAACAATAAGATATGAACCGTTTGTCTTGTGAACAATAGGATATGAACTGTCGTCTTGTGAGCAATAAGATATGAAACCGTTGTCTTGTGAACAATAGGATATGAACCGTTGTCTTGTGAACAATAGGATGTGAACTGTCGTCTTGTATATGAACCGTTGTCTTGTGAACAATAGGATATGAACTGTTGTCTTGTGAACAACAAGATATAAACCGTTGTCTTGTGAACAATAAGATATGAACCGTTGTCAGCTGAACAATAGGATGTGAACTGTTGTCTTGTGAACAACAAGATATGAACCGTTTGCTTGTGAACAATAAGATATGAACCGTTGTCAGCTGAACAATAAGATATGAACTGTTGTCAACTGAACAATAGGATATGAACTGTTGTCTTGCAGGTGGTAGAATATGTACCGTTGTAATGTGGACAGCAAGAGATGAACTGATGTCATGTGGATGGTATCCAGCAGTACTTAGTCCCATTCTACATAAGCAGGACACCCCTTTATAACCCCTACATCTCTTTCTCTTCTATTGATGATAATGACTGCTCAACCCCAAACCAGCATGAGCAAACATCCCCTCTCCCTCCACAGAAGAACACTGAATACACACACGTTAGTTGTGCTTTCTTGAGGAGAAGAAGCGGCACCGAAACTGGATAGGGGTCAGAGACAGACAGGTAGACAAACAGACAGACAGACAGAGGCACTGGTACAGAAGGGGGAAAAGAGAGGCAGAAAGTATTCAAACACAGGAGGGGGGGGGGGGGTTAGAAATGGGACCCTGGGAGTATATATCTCTGTGTGTGTTTTGCAGAAATGGGACCCTGGGAGTATATTTTCTCTGTGTGTGTTTTGAAGAATTGCCATCACAACTGCAATACCGTGCTTCATTCCCTCTAAATGCTTCGCTCACCTTCTCCACGTGGCTGCTGCACAGTGCGGGGAGCTGGTCTCAATATTCCAGAAAACAAAGTTCCGGAAGGAAAACATAGGTCTGATGAGCTGCTCGCTTATATTGTTCATGGGGTACTCTTTCCGGTGTCACGGGGTACTCTGTCTGGTGTCATGGGGTACTCTGTCCGGTGTCACGGGGGGTGCTCTGTCCGATGTCACGGGGTACTCTGTCCGGTGTCATGGGGTACTCTGTCCGGTGTCACGGGGGCACTCTGTCCGGTGTCACGGGGTACTCTGTCCGGTGTCACGGGGTACTCTGTCCGGTGTCACGAGGTACTCTGCCCGGTGTCACGGGGTCACGGGTCAATACTCTGCCCGGTGTCATGGGGTACTCTGTCCGGTGTCATGGGGTACTCTGTCCGGGGTACTCTGTCCAGTGTCATGGGGTACTCTGTCCGGGGTACTCTGTCCGGTGTCATGGGGTACTCCGTCCAATGTCATGGGCGTTTTTTTATCACTCTGCACATCAACCATCGATCGTCCAGATGCGTGAAGTGGTCATACAAATAACCGAATAAAACGTTACTGTCAAATACTTTCCATTTCTTCTGCAACTAGGGACGGAAATAGGATAAGAAATGTTCAGTGCTAATACCATGACCACAAAGCAGAGAGATTGTTGTGAATTCAGTGGCTTTGTCCGAACCTGTCCGTCATTTCCGTGCTAAGGCCAAGAAGAATGACTGACTCTGTCTTTCTGCTTTGTTTTTGTTTTGTTTTTTTTTTTTTTTTTTTTTTATTGTTTTGTATGTTTTTTTTTTAGCAAATGATTGCATTGCTTAATTATTGGGCATTGTTGTGGGACACAAGCCAATCACCATCCATTGAACCTCCCTTTGCTTTCATCCCACGCTGCCCCCCATCCCTTCCTCTTCCATTCCTTCTTGTCACCTCTCTCTCATCGCTGATGCGTTCCAACACCGTTGCAGTCTCTCCCTTCTTTGAATTTTCTTTTCAAAATTAGGCTGGCAAGGAGTGCAAGGGTGGCAGCCGGAGATCAACACTTGTCTCCTTGAAAGGAAACGTCACTCAGATTCCCTAGACTCTAGCTGATTGGTCTTTGTCCAGTGACAATAACAATCGAGTCAATTATAGCGTCACAGGATGTCATTTTTGAAAAACCGTTTAATCAAAGTTAGTTGATATTTGGAAATCCCAGGTGGAAAAAGAGCAAATGTTACATCTGGAATAACCAGTCTTGCAGTGAATTAGTTATAAGTAACAAGCCAATCAAAACGCGAATTTTATTTAAATTATTTAATGGACTGGTTAGCTAAGCAAAGCAACAAAACATGGATTAGGTTTTGTGTATGTGTGTGTATGCGTGTGTATGTGTGATATGCGTTTGTGTGTGTGTGTGTGTGTGTGTGTGTGTGTGTGTGTGTGTGTGTGTGTGTGTGCTTGTGTGTGCTTGTGTATACATGTGTGTGTGCGCACGAGCGCGCGCGAACGTGTGTGTGTGTGTGTGTGTGTGTGTGTGTGTGTGTGTGTGTGTGTGTGTGTGTGTGTGTGTGTGTCTGTCTGTCTGTCTGTCTGTCTGTAAGAACACTAAAAAAAAACACGTCAAAGATGTTTCATGGAACATGGATAGGTAAAGCTGAAACGAGCTACATGATTATGCTTTGTTCATGTTTTTACAAGCATTAACAAACTTTCGCTGGAACTGTATATTGATATATGTGCTCATGCCAACATAACGAGCCCCAAGTCAGATGGTCACAGCATTCAACCGATGGTCGGAGTCCGAACTCTTTCTGCTTGTAAAAAAAACTCTCAATCTATCCATCAATGAAAAGATACCTGATTCGTCAATTCAAAGACGGTCAAAAACGGCTGAAGGAGAGGGTGTGTCACGCTGTCCATAACGCCCAGATACATAGGATCTCTAACAGGTAATTGTTTGCTAAGGCCATGAGGCTGTTAAATTTCATCATTCTTCAACGTATACTCTCATTACATTCAATCGTTGCGGCTAGCAGAAACAGATCATTTTGTCTCTGTTCCCAAGGAGAGATTTTACGACACTTGTGAACAAATCTTTGTTACAAAACATCACTTGATTTTGCAGACTCGTGTATTCCCTCATTCCCCGCAATACTTACCCCTATATCTTAGTTTGTGGAATCGTATTTGATTCCGCAGTTACAGCCTGGAGTTGCGCAATTGTCTCTGATTACTGGCAGAAAAACTGTGCTGCGGGGCACCATGCCATTGGGACGAAGAAAAGGCAGACACAAGAAGAGAGGGGGCTACATTAGCTCTGCTGCAAGAGTCTTTCCGGACATGAAGAATCCGTAGGATTTAGCTACTCTGTCCGCAAATACAGCATCTGTTGCCGGCAAGGATTATCACTGACCCAAATTAATCATCCACTGAACAGGCCGGAGCAGAATAGGTCTTGTTGTGCCTGTTTTGTGTGTGTGTTCATCTGTTTGGCCGTCCAACTCAATTTTCAAACTTAGTTTTTAGAGAATTATCATAACTCAGCTTAGTTTTATAGATTCATTTAATTCTCCCACCAGAAATTATAGTGGGTTGAATTTTTTCAATATGTTTTCATTCTCTATTTTTTGTTACAGTTTTTTGGACTGTTTCTATGTTTTCTAATGCCAACTTATTACATTAATATCGTATGCACACGTAAGTGAGTAGCTTTATAAAACCTGGCATCTCTTTCTTTAACTTTCCCCATCTATAGTCCTCTAACACAGATTTACATGCACGCATATACAACATGCTTACAGACACACTCACTCACTCACTTCCACATACACACACACACACACACACACACACACACACACACACACACACATATATATATATATATATATATATATATATACATATATATATACATGCACACACATACATACATACATACAGAGAGAGAGAGAGAGAGAGAGAGAGAGAGAGAGAGAGAGAGAGAGAGAGAGAGAGAGAGAGAGAGAGAGATGTTGGAATACTCATTTTGAAGTTTGAATAAAGCCATTTTCCAACATGAACGCTGATTTAAAGTCAGTCGTCCATCCGCACAGGCAGTCAAATCAGCACAGCACAGGGCCCGACAGATCTGTGCACTACAGGCGCATACCAAACATGGGCTACCTCGGTCCATTGACAGGATAACACAAGTGGTCGGACCTGCAGATGGACAGACACGTTACAACTGTAAATCAGAAGCTACATAATGATTTCCTGCGCTGCCTGTATCCATCGTCAACACAGCGCAGGCCTCCAAGGGTGGTACAGGACTGCTCTAAAGGCAGGTGGAGACAGTGCTTCTCTGGGTCCTCCCCAGCACCTTCGGGTGCTTCTTTTTCTTCTTCTGATTTCAGCTCAATTGGATCATTTCCTCATTCACATGTCTGCCACAAGCAAAGAGAGAGAGAAAGAGACATGTTGAAACCCATTCCCTGAAAGAGACATGCCATACTCAAGCTCATTCAGAACAAGCTGTTGAGAAAGAGGGGAACAATCGATCAGACAAGCAAATGATATGTGTGCCCTGTGGTTAAATTCTGCGTCGTAGAACATTCTGTCCATTAACACATATCCAATAATGCCGCCAGCAAAGAGACGAACAGATGAATGTTCTGTACGGAACTCCTTTGCGGTAAAGGGTTGAGGAACGGCAATCATATTTCACGTGAAATTCCATCAAGGTTGAGAGAAGAGTGGCACATCTCTTTGTGTATAAAATGAAAGGAACGTGTGGCCAATTTTACATGAAATGTGGATGCATTTTCATAATTCATAGGCGTCACTGGTCTTGCTGCAGGAGGATCCCACCAGCTGCATCTAACGACAGTGCCGATGGACTTCCGTCGATGTTATGCCACAGCGTGGCCCTATCGACTATAGATCAAGATCAAGATCAAGATCTTGGTCGATTTGGTGTTGCTGTATCCCGTTTCGTTCTCTGTTTTGGTCCTTCTTTATCAACTGCTGTTAGTTACAGTAGTACCTTTTGGCCACTTGGAGGCATTTCGTGTTAACTCAGGAAACTGAAACGTAACTGTTTGTTACGGATGGTGTGTGGTAGTGCGTGTTTTACTGTCTGACTCTCGCTTGAAAAAGTTTGGATGCTTGTAACGACTTCTTTTTCCTACACACACCCACACCACACGAACATGGACAGCCAGGCAATACACAAGTTAAGTTTTTCCTTCCTTTTATGCTGCCTGAACCATCAAAACACTACAAACACATACTACCCTAATATAAATAAACATCCTCCCCCCCCCCCCCACCCCCCCCAAAAAAAAAATCAAAACACGCCACCACCTGTAAGGACGTACAACAACAAAAGAAGCTCTTAACCGTCGTTCTCTAAAGTGACATATTAAATGTGTTTTTGTTTGTTTTGGTTTTGTTTTTTTCGTTTTTTTTTTTTTTCGGGGCAGACTTCGCTGGCACTTTCAGCAGTGTCCTAACAGACAGTTCATATACTTGGCTGCGTCTAGCCCAAGTCACAGTCTTCACACAGTAAGCGGAGCCGCTCTTGGATGCAGTTCGTGGAGTCCTCCAGGGAACTCTCCCCCACAGCAGAAAAAATACACGTTGAACCACCCGACCTGGTGGCCAACTCCTGCACATCGTCGTGACAGAGAATCCTGAGGCCGTTTATCACACGAGTCTTCTACTGACCTGGTTGTCAGCCTCTCCACATCGTCGTGACAGAGAACCCTGAGGCCCTTTTATCACACGAGTCTTCTACTGACCTGGTGGTGGTCAGCCTCTCCACGTCGTCTGGACGGAGACAGCGGCTGGGGCACGATCTGTACGCTTCCCCCCCCCCCCCCCCCCCCCCCCCCCCCACCCGCTGGTGATCAGTTCCAGGCCGGACTCAGGGGACTCACCGGCACCTAGAGAACTGATAACTACCTTGATTACCTAGACTACTTTCTGCATATTTATCGTCTTTGTTTGTCACTAGCAGTCACTCTTCACATAATACATTTCACTGGAATTTTGAGGAAAATACCAATAATATAATCTACTAGGTTTCAAAACGATGGCTGTATTACCATAGAAAAATTCCTTGATTAACACCATGAGTGAGTAAATTGAAGAAAAAGATTTCCTCACGTAACCCTTTCAAAGTACCAAGAATACAATGACTACAGACAAAGGAACGATTTCCATTTGTCCCCTTTTTATCTTTCCACATTATCATCACTAGACGTGTCCACAACGGGCATCAGAATACATTTTCCAATAATTTGTTCACAACAATTTTCATTGCTCACTTCCAGAGCTCACCAGCACTCACATCATTATGATATTTAGGGGAAATAATGACTTTTTTTTCAATGATATATTGATCTGATTAGATCACCTTTCACATATAAGTATATGCATTCTCTCATCCATCTCTCGACTCACACATTCACTAACCACAATTTCCTATGGTCACCCTATGTCTCGTCAAGTCCTGTCAATCACAAAAGCAATCAAGGGAACAATTAGATAGTTTAGGCCTTCACTAAAAAAATGGAACATTCACGACCAACTGTAGGGGAAACCAACTCATTTAATACAAACCCTAACTCCCATTTAACTACTGAAACGTACCTGATTACCACAAAAGCTAGTGACCCCGTCTTTCTTCGGCACCTTGTGTGAAGTTTCCAGGCTGACAGATCTGAAGAGACTAAATGGAAATCCTCGCTCACCTGACTGAGGCAAAACGTGGGTGAGTAGCTGTCAGGTGAACAGGTCAACCGGAGAACAGGCAAACTTACGCCACTTTAGAATTGTCCCCACAATTTGGGACCGGACCAAAATGGTCCGTCACACTGTTGTATACATGGCGCATGAAACATGGTTGTCCAGTACATTTAAGCTCGAGGCCAGATGCGCAAGTTGTTTTTCATGCCTATGTGCAGACAACTTCAGTGTGACAGTGTAAAGCTACTTTGTTGTCGAGACGTTGAATTTCGTTTATGTTCCATGAAAAGGAACGGGAAAACGTATTTTGTTAATGGATCGCGTACTCATCTGACTCAGACCAAAGAACAAAGATTTCAAAACTAAAGAAATGAAATGTAAATTCCATGGATACCTGTATCTATGATATTATGAAGAGACAGACAGACAGATAGACATACTGACTGACAGACAGGCAGACAGGCAGGCAGACAGACAGACAGAGATAGAGACAGAGACACGGAGACAGAGAAAGAGACATACAGACAGATGAAATAACAGACAGATGGACAGACGGAGAGACAGACAGACTGAGAGACAGAAACAGAGACAGGGTCGACAGAGAAATGACTGACTGTGAAAAACAGCATGATCATGGGGGGTGGAAGTGGAAAAAGTCGAAATGGGAAAGGGCAAAACGGGACAAGACAACGCTGGAAAGAATGGAAGGGGATGACCCTAATGAACTTGCCGATATTGACATCTTCAACACCAACTCACGGACAGAAAATCGAAGCGGAGATCACAACGAGAGCACGCCATGAACTGTTGTTGCTTCTTTTATCGCTCTTCCACCAGGTCCTAGTCTCAGGCTCAGTGTCACCAAGGAGACGCCACTGTGTGCAGGACAGTCCATACATGCTTCACCACACCTCTTTAACCATGAGTTAACAATACACAGGGCTGTAGCTAAAAAAAATGGAATCAAAGGGCAAATGAATACGAAAACAGTTAGGAAGAGGCTGTCATAGATGAAATGTTGCAGATGGCTGACCTACGGCGCATGAAGCCAAAGCGCTAGCCGAGTGTTTAACCAACATGGTGTGCTCCATGGTCGTGAGTGTGTGTGTGTGTGTGTGTGTGTGTGTGTGTGTGTGTGTGTGTGTGTGTGTGTGTGTGTGTGCAATATGTGCAAGCTTTTGTCCATGTACACGTGTGTGTGTGTGTGTGTGTGTGTGTGTGTGTGTGTGTGCGTGTGCGTGTGCGTGCAATATGTGCAAACTTTTGTCCATGTACACGTGTGCATACCTGCATTTGTGTACACATGTACACATGTGCATAAGTGTGTGCATGCTAGTGAATACAGGTCTGAAATTGCGATTGTAAGGGTAGTACCTCTACCTGGGTAGGCAGCCCGTTGAGTGAGTGAGGTAGTGTGTTTATTGTAAAGCGCTTAGAGCCTGGTCTGTGACGGAGCATAGGCGCGCTAATATACCCAATAAAAAAGGGTAAGAGAAAGAAAAACAAAATAGAAAAATTTTACAATAAAAATAGTATTTCCCCCAGAGAGGCCTTATGTTTGCCTTAGAGCAAACATGGGAATTCCCCCTTCAAATCACTTTATGAAAGTTGCCTACCTATTTCACCGTTGAAAATTACATCTATCCACCATTACTGGTAAACGTTGATGCATGTTTACCAAATAACAGTTTTTAACTGTCAAATGTGAAATTTACTGTATGAAACTAATGTTTTCATGTTCAGTGCACAAAGTTACATCTAGCCACCAATTTTGGTCACAATTGATTCTTATTTGCAAAAATACGGTTTTTAACGGTTTTTTAGATGTCGGATATCAAAATTGCTCTCGTAAACTTAAATATTCATGTTCCGTTCAAAGTAACATCTAATCAGCAAGATTTGTTAAGATTGATGCATATTTGAAAAAAAATAACGGTTTTTTTTTACTGTCGAAGTGTTTTGTAACATAGATACTCTTAATCAGCATATCAAATTAAATACATCCACCAATTTTGGTTGAGATAGCTTTAAAAATGAAAAATAACGGCTTTTAACGGTTTTTAACTGTCGAAGTGTTTTGCAACATAGATTTTTTTAATTAGCATATCAAACTGCATAAGCAACCTAAATTTGGTTTCTGTTACTTTGTTAGTTAGTCTTTGAGCTATTAAATATTCAAATTTCGCCTTTTAGAGCGTACCTAAATTTGCATAAATTTAAATAACTGCCAAACCCTTTAAGATATCAATACCGAACTCCTTTCTGCACTGGGCCATAGCTACAGAAACATTTTGCGTAGATTAGTTTTTTTGTGACGTCATTTCCAGTTTTTGCTATTCCGTGAAACAACTGAAATTGACCAGTGACACTGTCAGGCACTTCCAGTTTGCACTTCCGGTTCGTTATTATAACGTACATGTTGCAAATATAGTGTTATGTAAGTGTTCTGAATATCATTACGATCTGTTCAACCGTTCCTGAGTTATTCAAGTTTCAAATTTGGCTGTTTTTGGCCGTTTTTTGGCCATATCTCGGCCAAAAAACGGTCAATTCATTTAAAAATTGCCATTTGCACATGACCACAATGCCCTGCAACTTTCCTGAAAATTTCAACACGATTGGATGAAAAAAGGGTAAAAAAAGAAAAAGAAAAAAAATTTTACAATAACAATAGTATTCTCCAGAGAGGGGGAATCCTAATAATACGTGTGTAGACATATGCGTGTGGAATGGCAGCTCAGAGAATGAAAGTTTACTTACGGGTTTCGATAAGACACCACAGAATCATTACACATGATCGAAATAAATGAAATCTGTGTCAAAAAAAAGTTTAGATAGTCGTTCATCTAGCAAAATATAACAGATGAATAAATAGATAAGTCTATAAAAAAAATTACAAAAACACAAAGCTATACACATACACTTCCTTTTCCATCTCTGTATGCAAACACACATGACCCAAAAACAAATGGATGCCATACAGCCACTCAGTCATATACTGCTTGGAAAGGCAAGGACCGACAGACATCATCTGAGTTATGAAGCTGTTCATTCCGCATGCACTTTTGTATGTTGGCTATGATACAGGATCAACAGACGTGAATTATTGGGGGAGGGAGTGAAGAGGAGGAGGTGGGGAGTCGATCATAAAAAAAAAAGTTCAGATTCCTGTTCACTGTGTGTGTTCGTTCGTACTTCTGTTTAACGTCTGTTCACTTTGAGTGTTTAACGTCTGTTCACTGTGTGTGTGTGTGTGTGTGTGTGTGTGTGTGTGTGTGTGTGCGTGCGTGCGTGCGTGCGTGCGTGCGTGCGTGCGTGTGTGTGTGTGTGTGTGTGTGTGTGTGTGTGTGTGTGTGTGTGTGTGTGCACTCGATCCATACATCTGCTGCTACACTATATTGGGACATTTCATCTTGCAATTAGCGAACAACTGACCGGACATTGACAGAAAATCAAAAAATTGAAAAACATGAAAGAATTATGAGCAACACTCTGGTTCAATTTGGAGAATGTTAAATAGCCACGATAAAGACTCACTCACTCTAAGACAAAGAAGACAATCGCCTCGCCCACACTCATGACATGGCCGTCGTGACGAACAGGCCGTGGCAACACTCTTCCTTTCTCCTGCTTTTAAACAAGCTTACTTTGAATAGTGTGGGAAAACGGACAGTTTCCTTGTAAACTGTTGAGTCAGCGGCTGCCATATGACACCATTGGATAACTGTGTTTCCATTGCCAATCCAGCAGTGTTTACATATGACACCATTGGATAACTGTGTTTCCATTGCCAATCCAGCAGTGTTTACATATGACACCATTGGATAACTGTGTTTCCATTGCCAATCCAGCAGTGTTTACATATGACACCATTGGATAACTATGTTTCCATTGCCAATCCAGCAGTGTTGTTTACATATGACACCATTGGATAACTATGTTTCCATTGCCAATCCAGCAGTGTTTACATATGACACCATCGGATAACTGTGTTTCCATTGCCAATCCAGCAGTGTTTACATATGACACCATTGGATAACTTTGTTTCCATTACTAATCCAGCAGTGTTTATATATGACACCATTGGATAACTGTGTTTCCATTACCAATCAAGCAGTGTTTACATATGACACCATCGGATAACTATGTTTCCATTACCAATTAAGCAGTGTTTACGTATGACACCATTTGGATAACTATGTTTCCATTACCAATCAAGCAGTGTTTAAATATGACACCGTTTGGATAACTATGTTTCCATTACCAATCCAGCAGTGTTTACATATGACACCGTTTGGATAACTATGTTTCCATTACCAATCAAGCAGTGTTTACATATGACGCCATTCTATAACTATGTTTTCATTACCAATCCAGCAGTGTTTACATATGAAACCATTGGATAACTATGTTTCCATTACCAATCAAGCAGTGTTTAATATATGACGCCATTCTATAACTAAGTTTTCATTACCAATCCAGCAGAGTTTACATATGACACCATTTTGGATAACTATGTTTCCATTACCAATCAAGCAGTGCTTACATATCACACCATCGGATAACTATGTTTCCATTACCAATTAAAGAGTGTTTACATATGACACCATTGGATAACTATGTTTCCATTACTAATCAAGCAGTGTTTACGTAGCCTTTTCCCATCAAATCATTCAGACAGTGTCCATGATCCTTGATAGATAACAACTGCTATTTTTCGAGATGCAAGAATTCTGAACGTGTTTAAAACACAGATTTACTGCCGCCTTTTTGATGCAAAATGTGATCTTGGGTGGGTATTTTTTTCAGAAATCACCTCTTCATCTCTCTCCTCCTGCTTACTCCACTGCTGCCCCCCCCCCCCCTCTCTCTCTCTCTCTCTCTCTCTCTCTCTCCTCTCTCTCTCTCTCTCTCTCTCTCTCTCTCTCACTCCACAGAAAAGAAACAACAACAACAAAACAACAAAACTCTGAACACAAAATTACAGGTGTGTAATGCAGAAACCAGGTCAAATGTATTAAAGCACGGCACTCAATACTGCAAAGGGGACATACCCGCAATGTTCAGACAAATCAGAAAATATTTGTACATAGATTATTTCTCTTCTTTTTCTCCTCCTCCTCACCTCTCCTCCTCCTCCTCCTCCTCCTCCTCCTCCTCCTACTCCTGCTCCTACTGCTCCACTTCTACTTAATCGTCCTTGTCATCTTCCTTTTTTTTTCTTTTATTAACTGAAACTGTTCTTCTCTCCTCCTCCTCCTCTTCTTCCTCCTCTTCCTCTTCCTCCTCCTTCTCCTTTTCCTCCTCCTGCTCCTCCTCCGCCCTCTACTACGCCTCCTCCCATCTCCTCCTCTTCTTCTTCTTCTTCTTCTTCTTCTTCTTCTTCTACATTTATTCTCTTCTTCCTCCTTTTCTTCTTCTTTTTGGTCTTGTTATTCTCGTCCTCTTCCTCCTGTGCATCCACCTCCTCCTCCCCTCGTTCTTCTAACATCACATTAAAAGGGCAAACCGTCTTTTGTTCACAGCTTTTTTCTCCCATACAGGGAGACATTGTTTCCTCACAACGTTAACACAAACATTTAACTTTATTGAACATTCAGAACATCAACTTTCAAAACGAATCTCTCTCTCTCTCTCTCTCTCTCTCTCTCTCTCTCTCTCTCTCTCTCTCTCTCTCTCTCTCTCTCTCTCTCTCTCTAACTTTGAAGTGCGCGTGTGTGTGCGTGCGTGGTTTTTAATTTTCTGGGCGTTTTCTTTCAATCACCTGCTCTGTTATAATCACAGGTGCGTCTTTCGGGAGTACGGAGCAGCGCCGTAATGAAGTTTTGGTGACAGAGAATCAATAGGCGGGGGCCGCTAATGTGTGTCAAATTGGAATGGCACTCCTAAATGTGTTGTGGGTTGGTTTCTCTCTGTCTTTTTTTAAACGCGCATTTGCTGAATCAGTTAATGGCCTGACACCCTGTCAGTCGCTTGGCTGCCATCTGTATACAGGTTTGTTTGTTTTTCTTGGGTGTGGTCATCTGCTTCTGTTTCGTGTGTGTGTGTGTGTGTGTGTGTGTGTGTGTGTGTGTGTGTGTGTGTGTGTGTGTGTTGTCGTACGTGCGTGCGTGCGTGCGTGCGTGCGTGCGCGCGCGCGCGCGCGCGCGAGCGCGCGTGTGTATGTGTGTGTGTGTGTGTGTGTGTGTGTGTGTGTGTGTGTGTGTGTGTGTTTACGCGCGTGTGTGTGTGTGTGTGTGTGCGTGCATGTGTGTCTTTTTTCTGCTGTCGCCCAGTTTTTTTCCCTTGGTGGCATGTTATGTTGTCTTTTTTTTTAACAGAAGGTTGTAGTACTTTTAAATTAAATGCTATCTCTTGCAGTCTGGCGACAATATCGTGAGACCATAACTATATACTGTCTACAGTCCATTCTGCTCAGTCTGTTTGGTAGTATGACTTCTTTCATTTAGACGTGCGCGCGCACGAGTGTGTGTGTGTGTGTGTGTGTGTGTGTGTGTGTGTGTGTGTGTGTGTGTGTGTGTGTGTGTGTGTGTGCGTGCGTGCGTGCGTGCGTGCGTGCGCGCGTGCGTGCGTGCGTAGGTGCGTGCGTGTGTGTATGTGTGTGTGTGTGTGTATGTGTGTGTGTGTGTGTGTGTGTGTGTGTGTGTGTGTGTGTGTGTGTGTGTGTATTGGGGGACTCATTTTTACTGTTGTTTTTTAAACTTGGGAATATCCAGCACCCTTCAAACGACTTGCCTTTATCTGCCTGACAGATTCCAAGTGACTATTTATAGAATAATATGCTATACATTTAATGTATGTAATTTGTAATAAAAAAGGGGTGAATTTTCTCTATTGTTTTAGTGTGGTTGTTGTGGCCTAAGATTTATTCTCCTCAGTGGTGGCAGACGTGAAAAGGTCCTCTATGGTCGGCTAAGGCTGAATGATAAGAACAACACGGAAATCGGATACACATTTAGATGTCTTTTTCTTTGAATGTGTGAGGCCAGAAAGCCTCATTCCATCTCATGACAGGTAATTAAAAATAAATGGCAAGAGCAGCAGCAGTAGCCATGCCAACAACTCCCCAGGCAGTTTTTGTGGTTTAATACCTCTAGTTCCACGTTATCTGACCGATCAAAACAAAGCCTGGATTTCTCTGAATTGTTCTGCTTTCTTATTTGTCTGTCCCTTTTTACTGTTGTGCTTGTTGTGGAAGATCTAAAAGCCGAACCGGAAGGTGTACTAAATATGCTTTCTATTCTTCTGCTGCGTCCAGGGACCGTCTCGATTATCTTCTTTTCACAAAGTATTTTGATCTCTCTCTGTCTCTGTCTCTGTCACTGTCTCTGTCATTGTCTCTCTTCTCTCTGTCTCTCTCTGTCTCTCTCTGTCTTTCTCTGTCTATCTGTCTCTGTCTCTCTCTCTCTCTCTCTCTCTCTCTCTCTCTCTCTCTCTCTCTCTCTCTCTCCTCTCTCTCTCTCTCTCTCTGTGTTTTTTTTTTCTGTGTCTGTCTATCTGTCTGTCTGTCTGTCTGTCTGTCTGTCTCTCTCTCTCTCTCTCTCTCTCTCTCTCTCTCTCTCTCTCTCCTTCTCTGTCTCTCTCTCTTTAACGCGCGCGCGCGCGCGCGTACGCTTTTAGCATACAAGCTTGCAAAATGCATTTGTTAAAAAAAAAAAACATCGCATGCCCACAAGACACACAAACTATTAGCTAGCTTAGCCGTAGGCTATTCTCATTGTATGTATTAAATCACTGTCACTGCTTACCTTAATGCTTTTGTTTTACTTGTGCCTGCAAATTACTTAAAGTACTACCGCCGCTTATGATTCTACTCCTGTTGAGGGTACCATTGTTGATGGAACTGTCAGCACTCTCTCTCTCTCCTCTCTCTCTCTCTCTCTCTCTCTCTCTGTGTGTGTGTGTGTGTGTTGTGTGTGTGTGTGTGTGTGTGTGTGTGTGTGTGTGTGTGTGTGTGTGCTTTCAACATCGTCTTCTTTCAATGCTTACAAAGTGTGCCGTTTCACCCGTATTTTCACATCATGAAGAATGTTTCCCTCAGCCCAGATTCTCCATGTTTCTTTCTCATTTGACAGGCTATTTCGATGCCCCCCCCCCCCCCCCCCCCCCCACCGCCGGGGTAACTCGGTGCTAATCTTCCTGACATTGACAAGCCCCCACAGTGGAAGCTTTCTATAAACACAATGAAAGATATCCAGAAGTCATTCAAAAAGAAACCAAGTTGTTCGTAAAATGGAGTCTTCAAATGAAACGATGAATTTAATATAAGTTAAAGAGAAAATACTCAAAAACAATTCTTTTAATTGAGACTGTCCCATCTAGGAGAAAAAACTAATATATAGACAACAAAAAAATGCCACCCTTCCACTCCATCCCCCCAAATCTTAAAAGGGGTGGAATCTTAATGAATCTTAATTCCTAATTAAACCTAGTACAGATAAAATAAAAATGTTCTCTTAACAAACCTTCACTGGGTCGCCCCAGAAAGTCTCTAAAGATGAGTCTCAATGCAGAATTTAAATCCAGTCTAATCCAAGAGAAAGAAATGTTCCGGGCTAATTAAAAATCAATCTTCGGAGGGAGGGACTCGCCGTTCGGAAGGAAATCGATTATAGACAAAAGGGGAAAATGTTGTAAATTGAAAACAAAGCTTAAGCGGAGAAGCTCGATTCGAAATTAAAATCTAGCATATACTAAGATTTTAAAAATATTCCTTTAAAGATAAGGATTCTGATATAGGGAGAAATCTAGTATATGCAAACAAAAAAAAGCTCCACGAAGGCAAGCAAGCCTTTAATTGAAGGGAGCCTTCATTCCTAGGTAAACATAGTACAGATAAAAGAGAAAAACTTTTCTGGAAAATATCAATGAAGATAAAGACTTACTATGGAGTTAAATTTAAAACGCACTTTGAGTTTTGATTGGTTTTGACAGTTTAATCTGTGGCATGACTTGATTATGTCTGCCCAATATTGGTTATATGAAAAAAAAAAAATGAATACAACGTTTTCAGTCAACATGGACCAATAAAAAAAATCGTCCCAGCAAAAAAAAAAAAAAAAAAAAACTTTGAGCAGACGGATTCCTAGACCAGAAGTAAGTGTTCTTTTGAAGGGCGAACAAAACGTCACATACAATAAACAGAATTGAAAAAATGTAAGTGGAATAAAACAACGAGAAAAGGTTCCCAGCAAATTGTTAAGAAATAGGGTATCTAATTTGGATTAAACATCGAGTAGACACAGAGAAAAATAATGCTGTAGAGAACAGGCAAGTCTCTGAAGGAAGGGTGTATCAACTTTGGTAACAAACGTATCGTCACGAACCAAGTCAGTGCTCCTTATTAGCACTACGCCTGATGCTTTACTGTATCTGCTGACAATAATAAGCAATTACAGTGGAACGTCTCTCAAAACACTTTCAGAAATCTGTTTGAAAATGGGGTTTTTAATTAATTTGGGTCTTACTTTGTAGGTAGATCTAATACCCACTATTAAAACGCTGTTTAGAAGAGAGAAATAGACGCTTAAAAGGAGAAAATCTTAATGAAATGGGATCTTAATCCAAAGATAAAGCTGACACAAGCAACGAAAACGATGTTCCAGAAAAAAAAAAAGGCATTCGAAGTGAGGGAATCTTAGTCAAGGAAGGTGGTCAGTGACAGGTTTCGCTGTCCCTGTTGTCGGTATTACCGCTGAACGCTTCATTACCCTGTAGTTACCGAACAGCCGCGGCAACAGACAGACCGTGCTGTCCCTAGCCGGCCACGAGACTGGTGTGGCCAACTAGTTCACGCCGAGACTGTCCATCGATGGATTGGGTTAGTGTCCGGTGATGGAAGACCCTGATGATATTTCTCCCTGCGAAAAGAGTATCAGTATGTCCATCGCCAGTGAGGACTTCAGTTTACTCCACACGGTCTTTAGACGTACTTCCTAACTTTCCTCCTATTTGACTGTCATCTGCGGGGCATCTCGGCTGCTTTGCTACCGTACCTTCATTCCCATGTTCTAAACACATTCAAATGTAAACAGTCTTTTTAGCAGCAGTCTATGTGGAGCAATCGCCATCAGATCTTCATAAAACAACTGACCAGAGAAAATACTGCACTGCCAATGGGTTGTTCTGGCGGTTTTCAGCTTTGCTGGCGAGTTCCAAGCAGAGTCGGTCTTTAGTTTGATTGTGTTAGTGTTTGGTGGTGTGGAGATCCTAGTGGTGCTTTTTTCCCACACGGATGAGGATATTCTCCTCCATAGAAACCTTTCAAACATCATAGAGCTGTGTTATTGTTTCCATCATCCAGTTTTGAAATAAACTGTGATTATTCTTTATAAATTCTATTGAGCAGACTGTGTGGTCGATTCAAACTGATGGCAATTGTTTCATCGAAGTCCATGTTCATTGTGTATGTTTGATTACAATGTTAGATGTTTCCTTAGTGTCAAAGTATGCACAAAATGAATGTCGTTTATGTCATAAAGTTTCCATAATAAAGGAAACCCTTTTAAAGGATCAAAACAATTTTAGTTTGGACAAAAGAGGACACTCCCCTGTCGCCCCTCTTCCCGTTTTAGTGGTGTTTTGCTTTGTTAGTAAGCTCCAGGCAGAGTCAGTCTAACGTTTGATAGCGCTAGAGTTCGCTGATGGAGAATCCTAACGGTACTTAATTCCATGTGAATGATGTCATAATGTCTGTTGTTGATAGGAACTCTCCTCCATAGACACTTTTAAAATTCATTAAGTTGTGTTATGGTTTCCGCCATCTCATTGTGAAACGAACTGTATTTTTCTTTCTAAATTCTGTTTAAAGCAGAAAATATGTGGTGAATCCAAGATGACGGCAAATGTCTTATTGAAGCCCATGGTCATACGGTTTGATTACTTGTGGTTTGTTTGCTTAATGTCAAAATATGCATAAAACTTGTGTGGTTTATGTTGTAAAATTTCACAACAAAAACATTTTCGAAGAATGAAAATGTTATTATGGACTAAAAGAGAACGCTCCCCCCACCATCGCACCTTACCCCCCATCCAACACACACACACACACACACACACACACACACACACACACACACACACACACACACACACACACACACACACACACACACACACACGCACGCACGCACGCACGCACGCACGCACGCACGCACGCACGCACACACACACACACACACACACACACACACACACACACACACACATACACCAAAGAAAACTTTCAAAGGCACGAGAGGAAGGTCGTGGTTCTCCCAGCAGGATTGGCTGTGTCTGCAGTCGATCTTCACGCTGAACGCTTCGCTGGATCCATTTCCCTGCAGTTATCGAACAGCCGTGGCAACAGACAGACCGTGCTGTCCCATAACCGGCCACAAGATCGGCGTGGTCAGCCGGTTTACGCCGAGTCTGCCTATCGATGGATTGTGTTAGTGTTCGGGGATGAAGACCCTGATGGGAATTTTTTTCCACGAAACCAGTGTCATTATTTTTGTCGGTGGTGGAAACGTTCTTCCATACAGGCTTTTTAAACACTTTACTGACCTTTTTTTCCCTTATTTGCTGCCTCATCTTTAGCGCCGTCTCATTGCCATCGCTCCCACAGAGTTCATTCACATTCCTCCGACACAGCCAGAACTCGCTTCATCCTGTCACAGAGTCAAAAACGGAGAGAGAGAGGAATCCACATCAGATTGTCATCAGGCTACCCACCAAAGCAGACGCAGCGCTGTTCGCCGAGTCAGTTGATTGATGCTCATCGATGCCTGCTCTGATTCACCTCTCCACTAAGCGTACTACTGGCGACCTATAATGGTTACGTCGCTGAGCCAGAAGTGTTGCTGTCTATAAGGCGACGCTGACTCCCTCCACCGACAGCCTCCATGGAGTTGCCCTCACACAGAACATTTCCATACAGAACTCACCAATAGCATGAATGGACAGTCTCCATGGAGTTGCCCTCACAGAACATTTCCATACAGAACTCACCAATAGCATGAATGGACAGTCTCCATGGAGTTGCCCTCACAGAACATTTCCATACAGAACTCACCAATGGCATGAATGGACAGTCTCCATGGAGTTGCCCCCACAGAACATTTCCATACAGAACTCACCAATAGCATGAATGGACAGTCTCCATGGAGTTGCCCTCACAGAACATTTCCATACAGAACTCACCAATAGCATGAATGGGGACAAAATACTAAGTAATGAACAAGTAGGGTAACTCTTGCTCCGATAATGAGACATTACACGCCCGTAACTCCAAAACAAATGCTGCTTACGACACTCAATCGCCCAGCAGAAATGCCAACACAGGGCACACAGAACAAATAAGCAGACATCCCCCCCCCCCCCCCCCCAAAAAAAAAAAAAAAAAAATGATGTTCCAAGCCTGCGCCCATACCATGTACTTGGCACATGTACAAATCAACAACGGGAAAACTGAACAAAACATAATATAACATTTATTATTCATTGTGTGTGTACGCGCGCGCGCGCGTTTGTGTGTGTGTGTGTGTGTGTAGGGGGGGAGGATACAAGATCTTATTGATCCGGCTGAATCACTTGCACGAAGCAACCATGCAGCCTACTGCACAAATTAAAGATATCATTTCCGCTGACCATTATTAATGTAATCATACTGCACAACACACACACACACACACACACACACACACACACACACACACACACACACACAGAGAGAGAGAGAGAGAGAGAGAGAGAGAGAGAGAGAGAGAGAGAGAGAGAGAGAGAGAGAGAGAGCATGTTCGCCCAGTTTGTCACAGCATGTTTATATTATCCGATAATGTAATCCGATTCTGTGTTTCACGTTTGCATTTCGGATTTCATTGTTTGGTATTCCTTCATCTACAATAACACAACTAACTAATTATCTTCAAATGCGTTTATTAAAATCTGTATTGATCATATTATGGCCATGCGTCGCTTAGTAAGAAAAACAGCAATCGATGATCAACACCAGGCGAGTGATCTGCTGATTTTAAAACGCTTTGCTTAGATAAGGAGAGTGTTCTAGCCAAAACGCCAACGAAGCATTTCGTCTGGGTAACTGGAGACATTGTACGGACAGCTGTATGCAGACTGCTGGCACTGGTACTGCTGCTAAGCCAGTTGTACGGACAGCTGTACGCAGACTGCTGGCACTGGTACTGCTGCTAGGCCAATTGTACGGACAGCTGTACGCAGACGGCTGGCACTGGTACTGCTGCTAGGCCAATTGTACGGACAGCTGTATGCAGACGGCTGGCACTGGTACTGCTGCTAGGCCAATTGTACGGACAGCTGTACGCAGACTGCTGGCACTGGTACTGCTGCTAGGCCAGTTGTACGGACAGCTGGCACTGGTACTGCTGCTAAGCCAGTTGTACGGACAGCTGTATGCAGACTGCTGGCACTGGTACTGCTGCTAAGCCAGTTGTACGGACAGCTGTATGCAGACTGCTGGCACTGGTACTGCTGCTAAGCCAGTTGTACGGACAGCTGTACACAGACTGCTGGCACTGGTACCGCTGCTAGGCCGGGCTGAATATGGCTGGGTAAGATCGCCCGGAATGAGCAGAGCAGGAGGTATGCCCTTCAGAGGAGGCGGAAACAAAAGAAGATGGAGAGCAGGAGGAAGTGGAGGGAGGGAGGGGGGGGGGGGTAAAAAAAAAAGAACAATTTTACAATTTTAACAGAACAGAACCCCCACCAAAGATTGACACTTCAGACCACGCCCCTTTCTTCCAGTTTTTCCTTGCCAAAGTAAATCATGTAAATGAAGGACAACGAACTTCAGGAATGAGAGAGAGAGACAGTGACAGACAGACAGACAGAGACAGAGACAGAGAGACAGAAATATAGACTGAGACAGACGGTAGGAGAAAGAGAGCGAGAAAAAGAAACGACAGTGACAGGGAGACTGAAAGACAGGACAGAGAGCGACAGACACAGGGATAGACAGAGACAGAGACAACAGACAAGAGAAACAGACACATGTACTCTTACGTTTGTAGGCATTCCTAGACGGCGTTTAAATTACATATATTCAACAACGAAGAGAAGAACAAATACGGTTATAAAAGTTTAGAACATGCGCTAACGACAGTTTCTTGTCGTCGTTCAATTCTCAGTTTCGTCACAGAAGACAGCTCACAGCATTATCACAACTAGTCCATCATACAAGGCTTTCTCCGCGGCTCAGAGTTCTTAGTCTTTAAAACAAAAAAAAAATCACTTTTTTCTTGTGGGATCGGGATAGAAACTGCACTGTGTGGTACCGTGGGTAAACATGGACTCTCTCTCTCTCTCTCTCTCTCTCTCTCTCTCTCTCTCTCTCTCTCTCTCTCTCTCTCTCTCTCTCTCTCTCTCTCTCTCTCTCTCTCTCTGTCTCTCTCTCTCTTTCTCTCTCTCTCTCTTTTCTCTCTCTCTCTCTGTCTCTCTCTCTCTTCTCTCTCTCTCTCTCTCTTTCTCTTTCTCTCTCTCTCTCTCTCTCTCTCTCTCTTCTCTCTCTCTCTCTCTCTCTCTCTCTCTCTCTCTCTCTCTCTCTCTGTCTCTCTCTCTCTCTCTCTCTCTCTCTGTCTCTCTGTCTCTCTTCAATATTCTGTGTATCTGTGTGCATAGTTTCAAAGGTGTTGATTTGTATTTGTTCTTTTTACTTTATTGCAAAATCATTCAGTTTTCTTCGTACTGCTTAGTTGTATCCGTCCTATTCACTTTAGTGACAGTCTTAAAAGTGCTTACCGTTAAACATCTCTCTCTCTCTCTCTCTCTCTCTCTCTCTCTCTCTCTCTCTCTCTCTCTCTCTAAACGATCTCCCTCTGCATATTAAAGACTCATCTCAACTTTTTGCAGGTGACACATCAATTAATTCAAAACATACTGAGTTGAAACACTTATCAGTTAACCTACAAGAAAATATAACTCGACTAATTAACTGGACAGAATTGAATCACATGTCCTTAAATGATCAGAAAACAAAGTACATGCTTATTACTTCTCGTCAAAAAAAGACAAAATTTAAGTACTCCAATGCCCCCTGTATTTATT
>JADBJO010001644.1:322500-327500 GCA_016801955.1 Conus betulinus
GCGCGCGCGTGCGCGCGCGCGCGCGAGCGCCTCGGTGAGTGCGTGTGGGTGTGCGTGCGTGCGCGCCCGCGCGCGCGCGCGCGCGTTTGTGTGTGTGTGTGTGTGCGTGTGTGTGTGTGTGTGTTTGTGTGCAAGGGGAGGGGGGATAGTTGTGTGTGTGTGTGTGGGGGGGGGGGGGGATGCGTGTCTGTGTAAGCGAGCTGCTATAACCAACTGACAGCCCTGGTATGGCCCCGCGTGGTCGGCTTAGCCCTGAAATAACAAAAAAAAAATCGAAAACAAAATTAGGGAATCACAACAAAGGGAGGGGGGGGGGGGGGGGGGGGGGGGGGGATGCGGTATCACCTCACCAACCGACAGCGGCGTATCCTGTGTGTGACCAAACTTAGAGTCGCTCACAGTGGGAGACTCTCTCCCTCGCAACGCTCAGCGGCTTGCCGTGCAGCAGCCTGGCTCTATCTTCACTTCACGGGACTCGGTCCCATTCTCTCCCAGGTGTTGGCACTACTCCCAGTGATGCTGGACAGTTCGCCGACTCCAAGTTTCGTTGAGTTAAGGAGAACTCGAGAAAAACGTGCACAGAGACATGATCAGTTCGTAGTCGCAAAATAGCTCAAGTCAAGTGGTTGTGTGAGTGTAGTTTCACATATCTGGCTCCTGGTAAACTTGAAAAGAAAAAAACGGTGTTTCTAGCGTGTCCTCGTACAGAGATCTTGGTCGATGTTCCTATACTCTCGCTCAGTATGCGTGGATGGGTACTTCGAGCGGTTGAACTCATAGACACTGATCCACGTAGGATTCTCTAACGAAACGTATTCAGCTGGATCGAAGAGGCGGTGCGTATCACATAGACAACGCGGCGGTGTGTCCAAGTGTTGGCTGTCTTTTTTTTTTTTCATGCATCGTCGGTTTCACGTGAACTAACAGGCTGCAGATTGACCAAATCCAAGGTGACTCTGTGTGTGTGTGTGTGTGTGTGTGTGTGTGTGTGATGTGTGCCCGTGTGTTATGTGCCCGTTTTATCTGTATTCATCCGTCATATAGTATATATAGTTTTGTCCACTTCCAACTGTCATGTAATGTATAACGTCGAATCTGTGTCCCATTGTCATGTAGTGTATAACGTTTTGTCTGTGTTCTGTCATGTAATGTCTAACGTTTCGTCTGTGTCGTCTGTAATGTCCGTTTTTTTGTCATGTATGCTGTCTAACGTTTTGTCTGTGTCCTATTGTCATGTAATGTCTAACGTTTCGTCTGTGTCCTTTTGTCATGTAATGTATAACGTTTTGTCTGTGACCTACTGTCATGTAGTGTGTCTAACGTTTTTTGTCTGTGTCCTATTGTCATGCTGTGTATAACGTTTTGTCTGTGTCCTATTGTCATGTAGTGTATAACGTTTTGTCTGTGTCTTATTGTCACGTAGTTTCTAATGTCTTGTCTGTATTGTGTAGTATAACGTTTTGTCTGTGTCCTATTGTCATGTAGTGTATAACGTTTTGTCTGTGTCTTATTGTCGTAGTGTATAATGTTTTGTCTGTGTCCTATTGTCATGTAGTGTATAGCTTTTTGTCTGTGTCCTCTTGTCATGTAATGTAAAACTTTTTGTCTGTGTCCTATTGTCATGTAGTGTATAACGTTTTGTCTGTGTCCTATTGTCATGTAATATATAACGTTTCTTTTCTGTATCCTATAGTCATGTAGTTTCTAACGTCTTGTCTGTGTCCTATTGTCATGTAATATATAACGTTTTGTCTGTTTCCTATTGTCGTGTAATGTATAACGTTTTGTCTGTGTCCTATTGTCGTGTAATGTATAACGTTTTGTAATGTATAACCTATTGTCGTGTGTCCTATTGTGAAATGTATAATGTTTTGTCTGTGTCCTATTGTCGTATAAAGTTTCTTTCTGTGTCCTATTGTCGTGTAATGTATAACGTTTTTGTCTGTGTCCTATTGTCGTGTAATGTATAACGTTTGTCTGTGTCCTATTGTCGTGAAAAATGTATAACGTTTTGTCTGTGTCCTATTGTCGTATAAAGTTTCTTTCTGTGTCCTGTTGTCGTATAAAGTTTCTTTCTGTGTCCTATTATCATGTAATGTATAACATTTTGTCTGTATCGTAATGTATAACCCTTCCATCCACAAGAAGCCATACTAGGAAAGAACAGGACTCATGTGACGATGAATGTGGGGACTGAACGCTATGTGGTGCCTGTATGATCTTGCTTTTCGTTGGTGTCGTTGTTGATTTGGTTGGTTATATGGTTTTCTTTTTGTCTGCTTCTTTTCGGTTTGTGTTTCTTTTCTGTCTGTCTGTTTTTGCTTGTTTGTTTGTTTGTTTGTTTTTTCTTAGAAGTTAAATGTTACAACGATGATGGTGGCAGGTCTGTTCCCTGAAAACCCCTTTTTTTCCAATGAAAGGTTGGATCACCTGGGTTGATTTGAAGCATGTTTTCTCAAGATGTCTGTCTGTCTGTCTGTCTGTCTGTCTGTCCGCCTATCTGTCTGTCTGTCTGTGTCCTGTCTGTCTGTCTGTCTGTCTGTCTCTCTCTCTCTCTCTCTCTCTCTCTCTCTCTCTCTCTCTCTCTCTCTCTCTCTCTCGGTCTGCCTGTCTGTCTGCCTGCCTGCCTGTCTGTCTCTCTGACAATTTGCTGCATTGAAGTGAACGTGCCAGCAAGAATCCATCGGTTATTCCATCGGCAATTTACCGTTTGATAAACACAGACAGTCCTCTCCTGGATTGTTTAGAAACGAAATAATAATACAGAGGGTGACAAAACCTACGGTTACAGTCTTCGCCTGCGGAGAGGAGAGTCGTGAGTTCCAACTAATCTTTGGGTGGACGTTTTGTGGTTTAACAAGACTCTGTGTCCCCAAGGAATAAATGGGCACTAATTCAGATAAAAGAAGGTGTCGACAGCGACAGGAGAATTATAGCTTCTGCCTTCGTAGTGCCGTTTGAGTTTATAATAGTTTACTGCCCTATGGCTATAAGGTATGGGAGTTTAACCTATGTTATAGATAGCCCATTCTTCATGCAATGCTAAATAGCAAAAATTGCAAAACCTATTTCATATTACGCTGTGTAGACGACCTTAACACTCTCTCTCTCTCTCTCTCTCTCTCTCTCTCTCTCTCTCTCTCTCTCTCTCTCTCTCTCTCTCTCTCTCTCTCTCTCTCTCTCTCACTCTCTCTCTCTCTCTCTCTCTCTCTCTCTCTCTCTCTCTCTCTCTCTGTCTCTCTCTCTGTAACTGGTCATTCTCAATACCTCTCGTGAACGTTACCCCAAAAGTTAGGTTCATTCTGGGTTTTAGGTACGACTTTTGCTTTACCTCATTACACTTGTGGTCAGTACGATCAAACTTAGGTTCGTTCTGGGTCATAGGTGCGACTTGTGTTTTACCTCATTACACTAGGTGCATTCTGGGTTATAGGTACGACTTGTGCTTTACCTCATTACACTAGGTTCATTCTGGGTTATAGGTACGACTTGTGCTTCACCTCATTACACTAGGTGCATTCTGGGTTATAGGTACGACTTGTGTTTTACCTCATTACACTAGGTGCATTCTGGGTTATAGGTACGACTTGTGCTTTACCTCATTACACTAGGTGCATTCTGGGTTATAGGTACGACTTGTACTTTACCTCATTACACTAGGTGCATTCTGGGTTATAGGTACGACTTGTGCTTTACCTCATTACACTAGGTGCATTCTGGGTTAGAGGTACGACTTGTGCTTTACCTCATTACACTAGGTGCATTCTGGGTTATAGGTACGACTTGTGCTTTACCTCATTACACTAGGTTCATTCTGGGTTATATAGGTACGGCTTGTGCTTTACCTCATTACACTAGGTGCATTCTGGGTTATAGGTACGACTTGTGCTTTACCTCATTACACTTGTGATCAGTGCGATAAAATTTTGTGAATGTGAGATGATTAGGTGGCGAAGGTGAATGTGGGGATCGCAATAACATGTGCGCATATGGTCTGCCTGTCTGTCTGACTTCTGTTTGTCAATCTGTCTGTCAGCCTGTCTGGGTTTGTCTGTCTGTACCTGTCTGTCTGTCTGTCTGTCTGTCTGTCTGTCTAAACACACATGTGTGCCCTGAGTACGTGCGAGCTTTGTGTGTTGCCTGTTTGTGTGTGTGTGTGTGTGTGTGTGTGTGTGTGTGTGTGTGTGTGTGTATGTGTGTGTGTGTGTGTGTGTGTGTGTGTGTGTGTGTGTCGGGGGAGGAGGAGGTGGTGTGGTGTTATTTTGTTTTACGTCTTTCCACATTACGTGATATTAGACGAAAAAAAATAGGGGCCGGAAAAAAAAGATTAACACAACGAGTCACAAAATTACTTATCTACAGCTATAACACAAAAATAGAAAATCCACTTCATCAAAGATTTTTTTTTTTTTTTTTAAACATATAACTCCTCTGTCTCATCTCACCACTGACTGTTATCTATTATAAGTATTTGCCAATTGGACTTTTAGCTAAGAGCAAAAAGAAAAAGGAAAACATTTGAATAGACTGTACAGACGTATTTGGAATGATTTTTTTTTCATTAAATTACACAAAAGAATGTGATCAGTTGATAAGCCATGACCACGTATACAATGTTTATTTTTTTTTACATATTTTGTTTTAAAACAATCCAATTTCTATCTACAGATCAAGGAAGCTATCTGTCGGCTACGATAAATGTTTTGATCGGAATTACTTAACTTTTCATGAATATTTTCATTTCTATCAAATGAAAATGAGAGAAAACTGTACGTTTTCTGCCAAAGTATAGCACTCTTGCACTGACATAGAGAAGTTCAAAAAATGCGAATCTGATGATCGTTTTGCTCCTCTTTGCTAGAACAATCAACTTTTCTTGATGATATAACCCACAGTGGGAGGGCACCAAAAGAAATGTAATTTCAGTGTCTCTGAATGAGAGGAAATGTACTAAATTATTTATTTCAGTGATCATCTTAGGTCGAACTTTTTCAATTCTT
>JADBJO010001644.1:332500-335000 GCA_016801955.1 Conus betulinus
TGTGGTGTGTGTGTGAGAGTGTGAGTGAGCGCACATTTGTGTGGTGTGTGTGTGTGTGTGTGTGTGTGTGTGTGTGTGTGTGTGTGTGTGTGTGTGTGTGTGTGTGTGTGTGTGTGTGTGTGTGTGTGTGTGTGTGTGTGGTCTCCCATCATCAATATGAGAACATTTTGTAATGACAGCTTTTTGAGATGTAATAACAAGTTTTGTGCGATACTATTTGTTCGAAAGCTTATTAGATATGTGTGCTGAAGCGCCGTATATGCAAAAGAGAAACTCAAATACATCTTACACAAGCATAACTTCGTAGGTCAAAGTGTCTGTGTAGAAAGGGATGTCGGGGAAAGGGGAGGGGTGTGCGTGCATACATGCATGCGTCTGGTGTGTGAGTGTGTGTGTATGTGTGTCTGTCTGTCTGTCTGTGTGGCGCGCGCGCATGTGCGTATATGTGCATATATGTGGTGTGGGAGACTATGCATGTGTATGTGTATGTAGTTGTGTGAATGTGTGTGTGAATCTGTGTGTATGAGTGTTTGTTTGGGTGTTTATGTGCGTATGTTGTCGGTCTCTGCGTGTGCACATATGTGTGTGTGTATGTGTGCTCGTGTGTGTGTGTGTGTGTGTGTGTGTGTGTGCGTGCATGTGTGCGTGCATGCGTGCATGCGTGCGTGCGTGCGTGCGTGCATGTGTGTGTGTGTGTGTGTGTGTGTGTGTGTGTGGTGTGTGTGTGTGTGTGTGTGTGTGTGTGTGTGTGTGTGTGTGTGTGTGGTCTCTGATCGTCGATATAGGAACATTTGTCATGGTAACTTTTTGTAATATAACAACAAAAGTTGTTACAATAACAATTGTTTAAATATATTTTTTGAAAGGTGTGTTGAAGTGCAAATTTGGTTCGTATTGCTTGTTTGTTTCATTTTCACCCGATTTGATTGGCAAGATTGAATTTCATCCAATTGTTAACCTTTCTGAATCTTATCCTCCATGAAAACTTTCAGAACAGAAAAGGTCATCTGAATGAAGATGTGATAACAAAATGATATTTCCATCCGAGTGGGAGAGATGTCACCAACAGCCATTTTGTTTCGTCGACTGGCTGCACACCAAAAATTAATGCACCAAGGCCTTGCTTAAGGAGTCGAGTATTTATAGACTGGCGCAATCAGATTGTTTTGAGGATTTCTGTTGTGTCTGAAAGTTGATTCTCCTGATTTTCTTTCATAAGGCCATCAGGGCACAAGCCAGGTGGTTCCAAGCAGACAGACTAAAATCAAAGGAATGAGATTATTTTGGGCGCTTCGAACTGGCGCAAAGACAGGGTAACTGGTGAGTGCAAAGGCCTGAATTGTGTGTCAACTGAGGAGAAGGTCATGTACTTGAAGATTGTTTGTGATTTCATCGGTGAAGATCCCCCAAAGCAAGGAGGAGACTTGCGCGGAGTTGTTCTTCTGATCAGTTATCAGTTGAACTGGCTCATGTTTATGTTAGGCCTAAAAACGCGTGTATGTATAACAAAGTGTTTTAGTGCGAAATCCTAATTGTGGTGTATGGCCACACAACTCCAACGCAGCCCATCTCAAAAGCCCGGCACACAAAGTGCCAGAGACCTACACGACAGAATGTTTGCTGGCTTTCCACTGTTGACGGCAGCGTCTGCACTGAGCGTGCGCGTGTGAAAAGGCCTCACGGCCACAATGTCCGGCAGTGGTGTCAAACAGAACTTGCCTGTGCGCCGTCTTGTCCTGCTCCATGATGATCAGGGAGACGTCTGTTTCGTCGTGGTGGTCACACGCCACAATTAGGGATGTTGCACTAAAACGCTGTAAAATCAATGTAAGCGTTTTGAGGCCTACCAGCCAGCATTTAATGTTAAACTGATAACTGGTCAAAATTACAACTCCCCATCAGTTATTTGCGTTACTTGGGGGGATTTTCACCGATGAAATTACAAAGAATCTTCAAATGCATGACCTTCCCCTTAGTTGACGTCACATTTTAGGCCTTTGCACTCACCCGTGACCCTATCTTTGCGCCAGCTGGAAGCGCCCAAATAGTCCCCATTCTTCGATTTTAATCTCTCTGCTTGGAACCACCTGGCTCGTACCTTGATGACCATTTGCAAGAAAACGATGAGAATCAACTTTTAGGCACAATGAAAATTCTTAAAACAATATTGCGCCAGTCTATAAATACTCGACTCCTTAGGCAAGGCCCTTCGCGCATTACTTTTTGGTGTGCAGCCTGGATGTCACACTCGGCAACACACAGAAAAAGGGCTTTCCGCGCTGACTGAGAGAAATGTAATGTAGTGTTCGTTGAGACCAGACGAAAACGATTTTTTGTTCCAAAAACCGCATAGGGAGGCGAAAAGAAGGAGTTCTAAAACTGGAACATTCAGAACAAGGGAGAAATGTAATGTCTAGTCGATAATCTATATATTTGTTGAGACAAGATATATATATATAATATATAGTTAAAAATATTTTTGTTCCATAAAAACCGACAG
>JADBJO010001644.1:340000-347500 GCA_016801955.1 Conus betulinus
CATGAAGTCTAGAGGTTGGCGAAAAACCCCAAACAAGAGCGACAACGTGCAGCTTTACGGCATGATCCACAACATTAAACATGAGGTGGCACTGCCGAGCGATGATCGATGCGGAAGTTCGTACATTAAACACAAAACAGATAACTCTGTGCAGGACGGGAGCCAGTGTCCGATATCTGTCAACAGGTCTTCAGTAAAAAATATTAACGCGCCATTACCTAATGGGCGTAGGGCCAGGGGACTGGAAGAGATTCATCCTGTCTAGGATATCATGGAAGAGGAAGCCCATCCACTCCTTCCGCCACCTGGACTGAGTCAGACATCCGCCACTGCTTTAGGTGGGATCATGGATTCTCCCATCGTGTCCGACGGATGAGTAGGCAGGCAGGTCATATGCTGATGTGGATCCTCATGTGTGAATGAAGACCAATTCCTGAGGCACAATGTCGTCCACAGACGCTGCATGGAATGGAGTCCTACAAGGATGGGCCCCGTTTTCTCCGATTCCTCCTTTTCTGGATGGCGGCTGCACTGTTGCGCTCAAATGTCTTTGTGCCTGGGTACACTGTTGCTTCGACTGTGTTCTGTCATGGGCGACATCTCCCCAGGAAGCAGTGTCGATGTTGCAGCTTCAGAGGTTGGCCTTCAAGTTGTCTCTGCATCTCTTGAGAGGTCTTCCTTGGTCACGTTATCCTTCCATCAGTTGTCCATTGAGCAGCAGCCAAAGATGCCAAGATGCTGCTCTATGGATGCTGCTACATGTGTACACTGTTCGATAAAGATTTGGGCGTGTGGGAAATGGTGTGTGTGTGTGTGTGTGTGTGTGTGTGTGTGTGTGTGTGTGTGTGTGTGTGTGTGTGTGTGTGTGTGCGCGCTGCGTGAGAAGCAATTGAATAGTTTTTTGTTGTTGTACTTTTTTTGCACATGAGTTACTTTGCCCAAGACGTTACTGGCTGGCGAAGAGGGGTGGGAGACAGGAGGTGAGGGCAGGACGAGGCATCAAGATGGGGAAGGGAGGAAGGGGTAGCAGCAGAATTTGTGGTCGTTCATAAAATGAAGTATACTCACCGAAAACATGCTGGTCAGTGGGAAAGGGGAAATTCGGGGTAGAACTGGGTATTTTCGCATATTGTGTACAATACTCGTTGATAACGCGTCGGTATATTTTTTCCAGCGATGCGCTCTTTCAGTTGATTTCAGACCTATAGTTTTAGTGTGTCCGAGGGCTTGTCTAGATTTCCAGTGCGACATGAACCTGACATAGATGTCCATAGATCTGAGCCAAAGTCTCCACGGTGGGTGTCGGTTTACATTTAGAATAGCACACTAATCAAAAGTCTCAAAAAACAGACGTATTTCAAGAAGAAAACTCGTATCCTGCCACTGATGCCCTGCTGAAAAATTATTTGCAAGCGGTTAGGTTTTCTTGTGAAAAGAAGGGTCAAACATTGTTTGAAGAAAGTCCCCCCATCCCACCCCCACCCCATTGTAAAACAGAGATAAATAAAGTCAACAGATCCTAGTTCATTAAAGCCCCCTGGCTTCATTGACAATGATGTTTTATTATTGGTGACAGCAGATAGTGTGAAAGCTCCCTCTCCCCCTGACTCAGCTAGGACGTGGAGTTTCCTTCTTGTATCACACACAAAGCAAGGGAAACAACATTGTTCGCACCGATCCTTCCTCCGGTTCTTTCCAGTCTAAACTGGACTTGGTCACGCATGTTAGGCTTTTATTCGGTCACTTGGAATTGTCTTTTTGTAATCCTTATTTCTATGAACTGTCACAGATGCTCATAAATCTTAGCTAAATCTTACAAGAGAGGTGTTTTTAATTTCAGCTTCGTGCCCCTTTAGAGTCTCACGCGCTAAAAGTTTTTGTTTTTGTTTTTTTTTTGTTTTTGTTGTTGTTGTGGTGGTGGTGGTGGTGGTGGTGGTGGTTTTTTTTGTTTTTTTGTTTGTTTGTTTGTTTGTTGTTTTTTTGGGGGGGGCATAAAAACGCCTATCGTACGCTTCTGTTTTATTCTATTAACAGACTGTGTAAAGAATTCACCCTTTTGTGATCTTCATGGTAAAGCATTGGTTTGAATGAATTATGAATTCAAATTCAATGCAAAAATACATTTGAGGAATCGATGAGAACAACAGACCGAAAGCAACTGGGAAGTAATTCCTATGAGGATGGGGGAGTTAGGGGAAGGAAAGGAGAAGGAGCGCAAGAAAGTGTGTGTGTGTGTGTGTGTGTGTGTGTGTGTGTGTGTGTGTGTGTGTGTGTGTGACAGCAAGCAGCATGGGCACTTCCTATCCTTTCCACTTCGACGTGATAAAAAATCTCAGCTGGCTACAAATCAAACTTCCGGTAACACGAAATTTCTTTCTTAATTGTTCAGATTCAGAACAACAAGAAAAATGATGGGTTCATAAAATCTCAGATTTATCAAGTCTCACACACCATCAAAAAAAAAAAAAAAAAAAGAAAGAAAAAAAAAAAAGAAAAAAAAAGCCCTTGTCGTGGACTCAGGGCGCTAGGACATGTCTTATCACTCAGACATGGCGGTCACGTGCTGTTTTCCCCCTTCCGGTGCACGGCGAGAAAGCAAGGGAGACAATGTTGTTCCCCAGCAATCTTATCCCCATCTCTTTCCTGTCAACACCCAGCTAGTTAATGCCTGTTTACCTTCCATCCGATGGCTCGTCAGCAGTGCTCTCTCTCTCTCTCTCTCTCTCTCTCTCTCTCTCTCTCTCTCTCTCTCTCTCTCTCTTCTCTTGCTTTAGATAATGCCGTTGTTCACTTTGAGGCTGGGCATTTCTTTGCTCTGAAGAGGTTTCTAGGTCTCGACAGACGTATCTCTAATGACTTGGTGTATGGAGAGTCCCATAGATATCCGCTGTTCATTGGTTCAGCTGTTAGATGTGTGCGGTATTGGTTAAAGCTCTTGCGCATGGATCATTATAGGTTGCCTCGTAAGTCTTATGAGATGTTTGAATTGGATGTAGGGGAAAACGAACTGGGTTTCAAATGTGCGTTTGTTTCTGTGTAAGCATGGCTTTGGGGATGTGTGGCTGACTCGGGGTGTTGGAAATCAAAAACAGTTTATTCGTGCTTTTCGACAAAAGTTGATTGACTGTAGATGGCAATGTGGGATGACCATATCCAAACTAGTGAACGGTATGATTTATACAGAAATTATTCTGGTTTCCCATATATTCAGCCTTATCTAAAACTGGATTTGGACATGCGTTTTGAAGAGATTAATTGCTAAATTTAGAGTCGGTGTTTCTGAAATAAGGACTCATTACTTAAGATACAGGAAGCATACACAAATTGACTTGGTTTGTCCATTGTGTATGCAAGGTGAGGAAAATGAAATACATTTTATGTTCCTTTGTCCAGCTTTGGAAGATCTCAGCCAAAAATTTATCCCACAGAAATATTATAGGCGCCCGTGTATGTTTCGATTACAGTTACTACTTAGCTCTAACAGTTATAAGGTAATTTAGGAATTTAGGTATGTTTTTTGTGTAAGGTGTCAAAGATCAGAGAAATAATGACGTCTTAGTTGATGTTCTTATTGGTATAGTTGTTTGGTTTTGTTTTGTTTTGTTTTGTTTTTGTTTCGTGACTAGTGATTTTGTTTCTTACACATTAAATGTGAATGATTGTGCTCGTTCCCCTTCAATGGGCCGATGGCCTTATTGAAAAAAAATCTGAAGTCTGAAGTCCGAAGTCTGAAGTCTCCTCTCTCTCTCTCTCTCTCCTCTCCCTCTCTCTCTCTCTCTCTCTCTCTCTCTCTCTCTCTCTCTCTCTCTGTGCGTTCGTGTGTCGTGTGTGTGTGTGTGTGTGTGTGTGTGTGTGTGTGTGTGTGTGTGTGTGTGTGTGTGAGAGAGAGAGAGAGAGAGAGAGAGAGAGAGAGAGAGAGAGAGAGAGAGAGAGAGAGAGATTAAGATCTTTAATCATTTAGGCCGTAGCCCCATATGAAAGGGCTAAACATAGCCATAGCTCACCTTAGGTAAAACACTATGAATACAGTTTAGACCGGTCATAGGAAAATACGTTGACTCAGCAGAACAATATACACGCACGTTGTGAGGGCGCTGGATTGGCAATGTGGTGGTGTTGTATAGGTGCGTGTGTGGATTGAGAATGTTTGTGTGGGACGTTAGAGGGTCGGCTGGATTGGCAATGTTTATTAGAGACGTTACGAGAGAGGAGATTGGATGTTTATTACGGACGTTTAGGAGGGCGGCTGGATTGGCAATGTTTATTATAACGTTTAAGGGCGGCTGGATTGGCAATATTTATTATGGCTAACGTTATAAGAGGCGGCTAGGATTGGCAATGTTTATTACTATGTTATAAGTTTAGCGGCTGGATTGGCAATGTTTATGTATGGACGTATGACTCATGGAACAATATTACACGCACGTTATAGGGGCGGCTGGATTGGCAATGTTTATTATGGACGTGTTAGGAGGGCGGCTGGATTGGCAATGTTTATTATGGACGTTATAAGGGGCGGCTGGATTGGCAATGTTTATTACGGACGTTAGGAGGGCGGCTGGATTGGCAATGTTTATTATGGACGTTATGAGGGCGCTGGATTGGCAATGTTTATTATGGACGTTAGGAGGGCGGCTGGATTGGCAATGTTTATTATGGACGTTAGGAGGGCGGCTGGATTGGCAATGTTTATTATGGACGTTAGGAGGGGCGGCTGGATTGGCAATGTTTATTATGGACGTTATGAGGGCGGCTGGATTGGCAATGTTTATTATGGACGTTATAGAGGGCGGCTGGATTGGCAATGTTTTATTATGGACGTTAGGAGGGCGGCTGGATTGGCAATGTTTATTATGGACGTTAGGAGGGCGGCTGGATTGGCAATGTTTATTATGGACGACGTAGGAGGGCGGCTGGATTGGCAATGTTTATTATGGACGTTATGAGGGGCGGCTGGATTGGCAATGTTTATTATGGACGTTAGGAGGGCGGCTGATTGGCAATGTTTATTATGGGACGTTAGGAGGGGCGGCTGGATTGGCAATGTTTATTATGGACGTTATGAGGGCGGCTGGATTGGCAATGTTTATTATGGACGTTAGGGGGGGGGCGGCTGGATTGGCAATGTTTATTATGGACGTTAGGAGGGCGGGCGGCTGGATTGGCAATGTTTATTATGGACGTTAGGAGGAGGGGCGGCTGGATTGGCAATGTTTTATTATGGACGTTAGGAGGCGGCGGCTGGATTGGCATGTTTATTATGGACGTTTAGAGGGCGGCTGGATTGGCAATGTTTATTATGGACGTTATGAGGGCGGCTGGATTGGCAAGGGTTTATTATGGACGTTTATGGACGTTAGGAGGGCGGCTGGATTGGCAATGTTTATTATGGACGTTAGGAGGGCGGCTGGATTGGCAATGTTTATTATGGACGTTAGGAGGGGCGGCTGGATTGGCAATGTTTATTATGGACGTTAGGAGGGCGGCTGGATGGCAATGTTTATTATGGACGTTATGAGGGCGGCTGGATTGGCAATGTTATTATGGACGTTATAAGGGCGGCTGGATTGGCAATGTTTATTATGGACGTTTTAGGAGGGCGGCTGGATTGGCAATGTTTATTATGGATTATTAGGGACTGGTTAGAGGGGCGGCTGGATTGGCAATGTTTATTTGGCAATGTTTATTATGGAGGAGGGGCGGCTGGATTGGCAATGTTATTATGGACGTTAGGAGGGCGGCTGGATTGGCAATGTTTATGGACGTTATGCAATGTTATTATGGACGTTATAAGGGGCGGCTGGATTGGCAATGTTTTATTATGGACGTTAGGAGGGCGGCTGGATTGGCAATGTTATTATGGACGTTAGGAGGGGGGGCTGGATTGGCAATGTTTATTATGGACGTTAGGAGGGCGGCTGGATTGGCAATGTTTATTATGGACGTTAGGAGGGGCGCTGGATTGGCAATGTTATTATGGACGTTAGGAGGGCGGCTGGATTGGCAATGTTTATTATGGACGTTAGGAGGGCGGCTGGATTGGGTTTATTTGGGCAAGGGTTTATTATTGGCAATGTTTATTATGGACGTTAGAGGGCGGCTGGATTGGCAATGTTTATTATGGACGTTAGGAGGGGCGGCTGGATTGGCAATGTTTATTATGGACGTTAGGAGGGGCGGCTGGATTGGCAATGTTTATTATGGACGTTTAGGAGGGCGGCTGGATTGGCAATGTTTATTATGGACGTTAGGAGGGCGGCTGGATTGGCAATGTTTATTATGGACGTTAGGGGGCGGCTGGATTGGCAATGTTTATTATGGACGTTAGGAGGGGCGGCTGGATTGGCAATGTTTATATGGACGTTAGGAGGGCGGCTGGATTGGCAATGTTTATTATGGACGTTATAAGGGGCGGCTGGATTGGCAATGTTATTATGGACGTTAGGAGGGCGGCTGGATTGGCAATGTTTATTATGGACGTTAGGAGGGCGGCTGGATTGGCAATGTTTATTATGGACGTTAGGAGGGCGGCTGGATTGGCAATGTTTATTATGGACGTTAGGAGGGCGGCTGGATTGGCAATGTTTATTATGGACGTTAGGAGGGGGCGCGGCTGGATTGGCAATGTTTATTATGGACGTTAGGAGGGCGGCTGGAGGGCGGCTGGATTGGCAATGTTTATTATGGACGTTAGGAGGGGGGCTGGATTGGCAATGTTTATTATGGACGTTAGGAGGGCGGCTGGATTGGCAATGTTTATTATGGACGTTATGAGGGCGGCTGATTGGGCAATTGTTTATTATGGACGTTATAGGAGGGCGGCTGGATTGGCAATGTTTATTATGGACGTTAGGAGGGCGGCTGGATTGGCAATGTTTATTATGGACGTTAGGAGGGCGGCTGGATTGGCAATGTTTATTATGGACGTTAGGAGGGCGGCTGGATTGGCAATGTTTATTATGGACGTTAGGAGGGGCGGCTGGATTGGCAATGTTTATTATGGACGTTATAAGGAGGGCTGGCTGGATTGGCAATGTTTATTATGGACGTTAGGAGGGCGGCTGGATTGGCAATGTTTATTATGGACGTTAGGAGGGGCGGCTGGATTGGCAATGTTTATTATGGGGACGTTAGGAGGGGGCGGCTGGATTGGCAATTTTTATTATGGGACGTTAGGAGGGCGGCTGGATTGGCAATGTTTATTATGGACGTTATAAGGGGCGGCTGGATTGGCAATGTTTTTATTATGGACGTTATGAGGGCGGCTGGATTGGCAATGTTTATTATTATGGACGTTAGGAGGGCGGCTGGATTGGCAATGTTTTATTATGGACGTTAGGAGGGGCGGCTGGATTGGCAATGTTTATTATGGACGTTAGGAGGGCGGCTGGATTGGCAATGTTTATTATGGACGTTAGGAGGGGGCGGCTGGATTGGCAATGTTTATTATGGACGTTATAAGGGCGGCTGGATTGGCAATGTTTATTATGGACGTTTAGA
>JADBJO010001644.1:350000-352500 GCA_016801955.1 Conus betulinus
AGTCATGTAGAGCAGAACAGCATAAAACAAAATGCATCTCATTTTCTTTCTCTTTTTGACAAAGTGGACATATTAAGTCGTTTTCACTGTGTTGTCTATAACGATTATGATGTACTGCAATTTCGGAAATGCCAAGCCTAAATCTTACCAAATTAAACGTTAAATGTCTGTCTAAATTGACTAACAAAATACGTTTTAAACATCAGGGACAGTGCAGAAGGTTCTGTACACACTAAATCTGTCACTGTTATTGATATGATAATTCCATCTTGCCATCTGCAACAAATTAACCTTTCCCTGAAAGCTTTTAGAAACTCGCTAATCCCTTCCACGCCTTGATTTCAGCCATACATATCCAAAGCCAAACATGTACAGTTTACAGCGAATATTTGAAGCCCAGTTTTTCTTATCACGCAGATCCAAATCAAAACGCATTCTATAGGCCTTGTAGGGTAGTCTATGTTCGTCCATTCTCGTCAATTTTAGCCAGAACTTAACACATTTTACAGCTGAGTTTATGTAAATAGGATATCGGTCCGTTTCCCCATACGCCATGTCATTAGGTGTTCGCATTGCTACGCCTAAGAACCTTTTAACAGCAAACAAATGTACCTTTTCGCAATGGATTGCTGCATTGTCGAGTCCCCATAGCTCTGCACCATATTGAACAATAGGTTGAACTTGTGAGTCAAATAACTTTAAAAAAAAGGGAGAATAAGAATAACACTTCAATTTACATAACTTTTGCAAAATGCAAAATAACGCATTTTTTTGCTCTGCTACTGAGATCACGACATGCAGCAACGAAACTTAACTTTGTTGAAAAATGAATTCCTAAGTATTTGTAAACATTCACAACCGGCATAACAATCCCGTTATATGTCCACCTTTCTCTCGCAGCTAAATGCCCCCCTTTTCTGAATACAACTATATTGCTTTTATATCCATATTGACCTTCAACTGCAGAGCAGTAGCTGCACGTTGAAGACTGTTGATCTGCGTTTGTAAACCAATGACAGTCTCAGAGAGTAAAGCAACGTCATCAGCAAGAAGTAATATAAACAATTCAAAAACACTCAGACGTAAACATTGCACCATGTCTTCCACCCTTTATCACCTCTAATGCTAGTTCATTGATAATAAAGAAAACAATACAGGGCTGCAGGCGTCTCTTGTTTCACTCACGGGTGCAATTAATGAAATCTGTTTACACTGCTTCCGCATTTAATTCTGGCTTTGACATTGTCATACATACTACGAATACACCTAAATATCTTTCCTTTGATGCCATTTTTCAATATGATGGGCCATAACAAGTGTCTTTCAACAGAGTCAAAAGCCTTTTCAAAATCAATTAAGGCTACATACAATTTACGATTAAAACAAAACTGTTTTTGTACGAATGCCAACAATGTAAACACATGGTCAACTGTGGAATAATCTTTTTTAAATCCTGCTTGATGTTCCCCTGTCAAATTATGTTCTTTTATCCATTCCTGCAATCTATTATTAATAATTGTGCTGTAAATTTTACTGCTCGTATCACACAGTGAAATGCCTCTATAATTGTTTGGATCGTTAAACGTCCCCCCTTCTTAAACAAGGGTTGAACTAATTGAGAGCAAACTGTAGAGCGTAATAGATAAAGCATAAATGCTTTTTTAACAGCCAGTCGTCTGATGAAAGATGAAGAGAGAGAGAGAGAGAGAGAGAGTCTTGATTATATAAGACGGGGAGAGACAAAAACTAAGCTCAGTCAGTCGACATCAAAGGCGATCTAAGACTCGATAATCTAGTCATGAATGAATATGAGAACATGTTTAACCGGAAATAAAGATCTGAGAACGTTTAATTTTGAGCCTTCTATGGCAAGGGGACACGCTCACATACCCAGACCAGACCTGCCATGATGTCCTGTTTTCCCAAAGACAGTGCAGTAAATGAGTTTTCTTCTTCTCTCATGTCTGTCTTTATATTTCATTCTCTCCTCTCAGTTGTCTTCAATCGAAGCCAGTTAATAGCTAATTTCATGCGAAGATTTGTTATGGCATCAAGGCAGCACAAAACTCATTCCAATCTAACTTTCAGGAATTTATTCCCACCTTCATGATGGCTTTTTTTTAAATGGGCTCATTCAAGAAGGGAATGTTAATTTTAATCTGTTATCTATTCGTTCGTATGTTCCAGTGGAAACTTTCTCTGGAGCCAAGGTAAGTCCACACGAACCGTTCGATGTTACGACGTCTCCCATTGTCTGTCGGTGCCATTACTTCCATCCACGCTGTACATCGAGCCTCTCCAATGCACAACCACATCCAGTCACATACTGTCGAAGGACAAAGGCGAGCAGTCCAAAGAAAATGGTCAATATCAGATCCTCATAGGGACACCCAGCAGAGGACACTCCGCATTACAGTTGAACCATTTCAGGAATGCTCAATGGTGCCCATTCTGATCCACCATACGCATGACATCATCTTCTGAGCCTCCAATCGATAGC
>JADBJO010001644.1:360000-365000 GCA_016801955.1 Conus betulinus
CATAAGAGCAAGCTTTGTTTATAATTATATATATATATATATATATATATAATGATAGTTGTCGGTTTACGTTCTTCGTTTGAGTGCACGCAAACCACGTCATTGTTTTATGAAAGCTGTTCTGTGCGCGCGTTGAATATGGATGTGCCTGTTGGTGTTGCTGCTGTCAGGGCTCATAGTTCTCATTCTTTCCAAATGACAGTGTCTTTGGCAGTAGGACCTTTTTGGGAGGTGTTTTTTGCCATTTCATGGATCCCTGATGTTCTAGGTTCAGACCGTCAGTACTCGTGCCAGCAGATCAGCGAGCATTGCATGGCAACAAAAACTGACGTCATCTTCCATGGGGGTACATAGTGCACGCACTTCCCTGTCCTCTGTGTGAGATGTGGTTGTTGCTGCTGTTCAGTTCTTGCTATTGTTGTGTTGTCGCTGCCTTTTCATGTGTGTTCGTTTGTTTATTTTTTTCTCTTTCTCTGTGTGTCTTTGTTCTTCCCTCTTCTGTTCGCAATATTTGGAGAGGTGACGCAGATGGGACGTTATTATTTCTGGTGACCAAACACAAAAACGGTAACAAACGTCATATTGTATTCCAATGTTATTTCACCATTTTCTTTCTTTCTTTCTTTTTCCCTCTTTCTTCTCTCTTCTCCTTCTACCTTCTGCCTCTCCTTCTCTCTCTCTCTCTCTCTCTCTCTCTCTCTCTCTCTGTAATGAGCCTTCACAAAACGAGAGAATGACTGTTGAGGAATCTAAGGGCGTTTTGTGCGTGTCTTCAATTGTAGGAGAATAATTATTAAGCTCAGTAGTAGTAGTAGTAGTAGTATTGTTGTTGTTGTTGTGTTTATAATCATCATCATCATCATCATCGTTGTGTTATTATTGTTAATATCATTATTATCAGTACTCTTATTATTGTTTCTGTGATTATCATTATCATTATTATTGTAGTTGTTGCGATCACAATTATTGTTGTCGTTGTGTTGGTGGTGGTTGTAGTAGTAGTAGTATTAGTAGTAGCAGCAGCAGCAGCAGCAGGACTGTTTGTTGATTTTTTTCCCTTATTCCCTTCTTTGTTTTCGCATAGTTTTCAGGGCAAGCATCGAACGGTAGACGTGGAGTGTAACACTCGTTCAAAATCTATTTCATGCTCCCTCCCCCACCCCACCCTCTCTCTCTCTCTCTCTCTCTCTCTCTCTCTCTCTCTCTCTCCCAATATATATATATATGTCTCTCTCTCTTTCTCCTCTCTCTCTCTCTCTCTCTCTCTCTCTCTCTCTCTCTCTCTCTCTCTCTCACTACATATTGTGTCATCTGTTGTTTCAGTCTTCTCTCTCTCTCTCTCTCTCTCTCTCTCTATCTGTATCATCTGTGTTGTTTCTCTCTCTCTATCTATCTATATCTCTCTGTCTCTCTCTCTCTCTCTCTCTCTCTCTCTCTCTCTCTCTCTCTCTCTCTCCTTCTCTCGATGTTTATTTCTTTATTCTTTATTTTTTTTTCTGCCCACATGTTTACATATGTAGGCTATGGAGGGCGGGGGCATTCGGCATTCAGATTCACCACATCACGACTCAACCCATACCTCCTCCTTTCCTTTACTCCATCCTCTTTACACGCTCGCCTTACACACGTCGAACGACAAGAACATAATTATCTCATTATCTCACAGTCATTATTCCGCAGTTATTGCATCCTGCTGTCGCTCCTCTCTGCTCTTACAAACAATCCTTTCGGCGTTCGACAAAGGCGAGTGTCTGATGACAAAAACACATCTCGCCAGATGGCGGTGCATCAACTTCCGGACCAACATGGCCGACATGATCACAAGAGTGATAAGAGACTGTTTTGTTTTCGTTTTTCTGTTTGTTTGTTTGTTTGTTTGTTTGTTTGTTTGTTTGTTCGTTCGGCACCAGACAGAAAGCAATTGAATGCATGAGAGAAGTTGTAACTGGAGACGGTTACCACTACTGTCCTGAAAATTGCCTTTTGTGGACGAGGGAGGGGTGGTGTCGTCGGAGGGAGGAGGTGGGTATGGGGGAGGGGGGGGGTGTTCAGGAAGGGGGTGGGTATGGGGGAGGGGGGAGTGGTGTTCAGGGAGGGGGTGGGTATGGGGGAGGGGGGGTGTGGTGTTGGAGGGAGGGGGTGGGTATGGGGGGGAGGGGGGAGTGGTGTTCAGGGAGGGGGTGGGTATGGGGAAGGGGGAGTGGTGTTCAGGGAGTGGGGTGGGTATGGCGGAGGGGGGGGGGAGTGGTGTTGGAGGGAGGGGGTGGGTATGGGGAAGGGGGAGTGGTGTTCAGGGAGGGGGGGTGGGGTGGGGAAGGGGGAGTGGTGTTCAGGGAGGGGGTGGGTATGGGGAAGGGGGAGTGGTGTTCAGGGAGGGGGGTGGGTATGGGGAAGGGGGAGTGGTGTTCAGGGAGGGGGTGGGTATGGGGGAGGGGGAGTGGTGTTCAGGGAGGGGGTGGGTATGGGGAAGGGGGAGTGGTGTTCAGGGGAGGGGTGGGGTATGGCGGAGGGGGGGGAGTGGTGTTGGAGGGAGGGGGTGGGTATGGGAAGGGGGAGTGGTGTTCAGGGAGGGGGTGGGTATGGGGGGGGGGGGAGTGGTGTTCAGGGAGGGGGGTGGGTATGGGGAAGGGGGAGTGGTGTTCAGGGAGTGGGTGGGTATGGCGGAGGGGGGTGTGTGGTGTTGGAGGGAGGGGGGTGGGTATGGGGAAGGGGGAGTGGTGTTCAGGGAGGGGGTGGGTATGGCGGAGGGGGGAGTGGTGTTGGAGGGAGGGGGTGGGTATGGGGGAGGGGGAGTGGTGTTCAGGGAGGGGGTGGGTATGGGGGAGGGGGGAGTGGTGTTGGAGGGAGGGGGTGGGGTGGGGGGAGGGGGAGTGGTGTTGGAGGGAGGGGGGTGGGTATGGGGGAGGGGAGTGGGTGTTGGAGGGAGGGGGGGTGTGGGTATGGGGGAGGGGGAGTGGTGTTCAGGGAGGGGGGGGGTATGGGGGGAGGGGGAGTGGTGTTGGAGGGAGGGGGTGGGTATGGGGAAGGGGGAGTGGTGTTCAGGGAGGAGGTGGGGTATGGGGGAGGGGGAGTGGTGTTCAGGGAGGGGGTGGGTATGGGGGAGGAGGGGGGAGTGGTGTTGGAGGGAGGGGGTGGGGGGGTGGGTATGGGGAAGGGGGAGTGGTGTTCAGGGAGGGGGTGGGTATGGGGGAGGGGGAGTGGTGTTCAGGGAGGGGGTGGGTATGGGGGAGGGTGAGTGGTGTTCAGGGAGGGGGTGGGTATGGGGGAGGGGGGAGTGGTGTTCAGGGAGGGGGTGGGTATGGGGGAGGGGGGGTGTGGTGTTGGAGGGAGGGGGTGGGTACGGGGAAGGGGGAGTGGTGTTCAGGGAGGGGGTGGGTATGGGGGAGGGGGGAGAGTGGTCGGGACCAATGTCTTTTTTTTCTGTACGAGGTCTGTAGGAGTTGGATGGTAGGGGGTAAGAACAGCTAAAGACTTGATCTGGATCCAGTCGTTTCAGTCTATTAATTCTCTCTGACTCACCATCGATATTTCTCTCTGTGTCTCTTTGTCTGTCTCTCTGTCATTCCGTTTCTCTTTGTCTCTGCCTCTGTCTCTGTCTCTCTCTCTCTCTCTCTCTCTCTCTCTGTGAGTGTGCGTGTGTCTGTCTCTGTCTCTATCTGTCTCTCTCTGTCTCTGTTTCTCTCTGTCACTGTCTGTCTGTCTGTCTGTCTGTCTGTCTGTCTATCAGTCTCTCTCTCTCTATCTATCTAGAGAGAGAGACAGACAGACAGACAGACAGACAAGACAGAGACTGAGAGATATATTGATGTGTGTGAGTGTGTGTGTGTGTGTGTGTGTGTGTGTGTGTGTGTGTGTGTGTGTGTGTGTGTACGTGCGCGCGCGCGCGCGTGTGAGTGTTTTTGTGTGTGTGTGTGTGTGTGTGTGTGAGAGAGAGAGAGAGAGAGAGAGAGAGAGAGAGAGAGACGGTGCAAATAAGAATCTGATGTGATTTGCAAACACCCCGGAGTAAATGGCAATTGTAAATTGCACTGGGGAAACTGAGAATTGGCCACTGTGTCTTTGCAGTTATGAATTGTCTCAGAGCAGATGCGAACTGCGATTTGCACAGCGACAATTGCCAGTCGCTCAAAAAAAGAAACGCAACAAGTGATATTTTGGAATACGATGCAATATTTACATATTCCCACCATGAATGATGTTGACAATAGCAGATTGATTCACCCGTTCCTCTGCCATGTCGGTGTACAAGTTTCAGCGCATGCCGTGCGATAAACACGTGCTGGTGGGCTAAAATCTAGTGCTGTAAACTTTCGACTGTCGACGGATTTGCAGACGGGAAATTCACGTGCAAAGCACAGAATACAATGCTGACAACACCTCAATAGCAGGGTATAAAAAGGGTTTGGCTCCATTGAAAAATGAAACCAGAAACGAAAGGAAAGAATGCCAAATCTGAACAGCCAACAACGAGAAAATGCGATAGGCCGGTTGCAGGCCGGGCAGAGTCAAGCAGCTGTTGCCAGACATTTCAATGTGTCCCAGAAGCACCATCAGTAAGCTTTGGAACCGGCTTGGAACGACGGGGTCAACAGCAGATCGACCTCGTTCAGGACGGCCAAGGTGCACAACCCGAGCCCAAGATCGCTACATCACGCTCCGCCATGTTCGGGATCGTTTCCTGTCTGCCTCCTCTACAGCCCAGGCCATCCCTGGCCACAGACGTGTAAGCGGGCAAACCGTACGCAATCGTCTACATGCTGTTGGAAGGAGGGCTCGAAGACCTGTCCGAGGACCCGTTATGACTCAGCGTCATCGCCAGGCACGACTTCAATGGTGCATGCAACATCTTCCCTGGGCTGTTCATCGTGAATAGAGACAGGTTTCATTCAGCAACGAATCACATTTCCTGCTGCAACGCCATGACCGGAGGAGGAGGGTCTATCGCAGAACGAATGAACGCTATGCACAGAACTGTGTTGATCAGGCACCTCCCCATGGTG
>JADBJO010001644.1:372500-377500 GCA_016801955.1 Conus betulinus
AGCATCGAAAGGCAAGAGTTTGAATTTTGTCGATAAAGATTTTGCCCTTCTTCGCCTTATTCTCTCTCTCTCTCTCTCTCTCTCTCTCTCTCTCTCTCTCTCTCTCTCTCTCTCTCTCTCTCGCTCGCTCTCGCTGTCTGTCTCTCTCTCTCTCTCTCTCTCTCTCTCTCTCTCTCTCTCTCTCTCTCTCTCTCTCTCGCTCGCTCGCTCTCTCGCTCTCTGCTGTCTGTCTGTCTGTCTGTCTCTCTCTCTCTCTCTCTCTCTCTCTCTCTCTCTCTCTCTCTCTCTCTCTCTCTCTCTCTCTCTCTCTCTCATGTGTGAGTGTGTGTACATAGAGTTTTTTTTTTCCTTCAAAACTACTTGCTTTCTTCATTGTTAATAAATGCTCAAACAAACCCCTTTGTCTCCTCAAAGTCTCTGACGGACCACAAACTGAACATTGGATCATCATGATTTCAATGAGACCACACATCAAGCAATATTTTCACTATTTTAGCTTCTGTAACCCCTTGGACAGGCCTGTGATCAGCGTGATCCGGCAACAAGGAAACTTAACACCGCTCTCACTTGAAGTATCATTGAATGCATTTTAGGTTGCTGTTGTCGATTGGGCTCTGTAGTAATGAACGCAGTCACTTAATACTGTTAAATCTATCTTTTGCACATTGAAAGAGCATGTGCATATTGGTGCAGGCGTGTGCCTTGTTGGAGGTTTTTTCTTGACATATTACCGTGGATAGCAATTCTGCAGACTTTTTTTTTTTCAAAGATCATGTTTAGGAGAGCCATAATTCCAGAGGATCCTGACAGAGCAGTGTGCGTTGTCTAGCAACAGAATTTCTATTACATTCCCAAGATACGTGTGGTGCACCACCCCCCCCCCCCCCCCCCCCCCACCTCCCCCTCCCCCCCCCCCCCCCCCCCCCCCCCATCCCCAACCCCCCAAAAAAAAACTTCCTGTCTTGAGATCATGTATAGGAGCAAAAGCCATAATTCCAGAAGCTCCCGACAGAGCAGTGTGCATTGTCTAGCAACGGAATTTCTATTATATTCCCAAGATACGTGGTGAACACCTCCCCCCCCCCCCCCCCCATCCTTCCTGTCTTGAGTTTAAGGTTCCTGTGTGTCTGTCTGTCTGTGTGTCTGTCTGTCTGTCTGTCTGTCTGTCTGTCTGTCTGTATCTGTATCTGTGTGTGTGTGTGTGCGTGTGTGTGTGTGTGTGTGTGTGTGTGTGTGTGTGTGTGTGTGTGTGTGTGTGTGTGTGTGTGTGTGTGTCGTTTCGGTGTTCTTAAAATAAGAAAAAAAAGGTGCTATTTGTCAGAAGTGTTGTTTTGTTGTTGTTTGTTGTTGTTGTTTTTGTTTGTTTTGTTGGGTTTTTTCCTCCAAAGATATCTAATAGATATCATGTTTTGTCTCTGTAATGGTTTACACAGTTACTTCTTCTTTCTTCTCTCTCTCTCTCTCTCTCTCTCTCTCTCTCTCTCTCTCTCTCTCTCTCTCTCTCTCTCTCTCTCTCTCTCAACGTGTAATTCTATAAGGATTAGCCATGATCCTTTCAAAGAACGTTTACGAAATTGCACAAACGACAAATTCAATTAAAGACTAAAATCTGTTTCCTGTAGCCATCGGGTTAGTAAGCAGAAGGTCGTCTATTTATAACAAAAGCTCATAATAGTGGCTTGATCACTTGCAGTATTCAGAGCCATAGCTGACCTCATTCACAAGAATGAGTGAAAACACTTGAGATTTTAAAGAACACTTATTCAATGACCATAATCGCAGAAATAAAGTAATTGACAGGATTTGAGCGAACTGTTGAATATGCAAATATACGCCTCATTGATTTTCTTGTTATACAATTTAACAGGTTCATTGATGATGAAGTCTTGCATAACGCCCTGGGCTAATCCATGGTTAATCCTTTTCATAAAATTGGAGTTCCAAGGAATCCAGATAATCATTATGGACTTGGGCTGATGAGTTTAGTTTGTAGCATTTACATTCATTTTTTCAGTTGGAAAAAAAAGCGTAGAACGAGAGGGGAAAATAATCATCATTGAGCATCAAGCTAGCTTTTGATCAAGTTAACGCACCATACACCCTACCACCATATATTCACATATTTTTCGCATTTATTCAATCATAATTGTTGAAAAATAAAATTGCCCATGGCCTTTGTTGACTTTAGAAAGGCCTTTGACTCCGTAAAACGAAACATGTTCTGGTTTGTTTCATATAAAGCTGGAGTGGGTGGGAAGTAATAAATTGCAAATATTGAGGAAACAAAGGTGTTCCTGGATTTTATTAGAGCTTTACACCTTTCGATTGTTTCCTGTATATTGTGAAAAGTTTTGATGCCAAAACTGAATCGATCAGTCTCCCTCTCTGTTAACTAGTCTGACCCCCTTCCTATCGAGCAGTCAGTGTCTGTCAATTAATCAGTCGCCTTCTCCATCAATCGGCAGTCTCCCTCTCTATCAGTGAATCTCCTCATCGGTCAGCAAGTCAGTTTCCCTTTCTGCCAATCAGTCAGAAATAAAGAAAAGATGTGAACTGATATCAGTTTTTTCTAATAATGGTAAACACATATGTGGCATTGATTTGATGACATTGCACGCTAGCATGGCCCCTGCGGTGAGCTTGTATGTAAACAAGATGAATGTGAAAGTCTTTCTTTGCCTGTTTTCTTTCTCCATCAGTCAGCCAGTTTCCCTCTCTGTCCATTATTCTCATCCATATCAGTCACTCTTCTCTCTCTCTCTCCTCTCTCTCTCTCTCTCTATATATATATATATATATATATATATCACTTTTTCTATTTAAAAATAATGCTCTCTGTTGTCCTGAGCTCCTCACCCTGTAGAACTGACTGAGGTAGAAACCAGAAACGGTAAAATACAAAAAATATAGGTCTATATATATATATATATATATATATATATATATATATATATATAATTGTTCAGCATATATATATATATATATATATGTGTGTGTGTGTGTGTGTGCGTGCGTGCGTGCGTGTGCGTACGTGTGCGCGCGCGCGCGCGTACGCGTGTGTGTGTGTGTGTGTGCGCGCGCGCGCGCGTCCCTCTCTATCTCCAAGTTTCCCTCTCTATGAATGAAAGACTCTTCTCTTCCACCAAACGCCTCCCATTCTATTTATCCATGTTGCAAAAAGCAATTGTTTCATTCAAAGCAGTCTACATAAACCATGCACTCTGAATGCAGTTGATGTCAAAACCACGCCAACAGAAACACCATCAACAGCATCTTACACGGAGCAGTCAGCCAAATATGGCTTGACCAGCCGTACTATCCAGAGCACGGAAGACGAAATCACTGCATGGAGTAGACGACTTGGGTTGCACAACAGACCTTCGCTTCAAGAATGAGAGAGAAAAAAATTATCAGGAAGGGAAGCGGGAGACTGAATATACTGCTTCACTCCAGTTCTTCAAAGCAGATGTTCTGATTGAGCTTACAGTGTCATTTTTGCGGCAGAGCAGAGAGAGTACACATCACTAGACAGTATGACGCTAGTCTAGCCTGCAGCTTGAGGGAATCCAGCTTCGAACGTGAAGGCTTCACCAGAAAAGTTAGAGCACAAGCGTTGTAAGTAAATCTGCCTATGACCATATGAAACAACTCCCGATTTCTAAGAGCAAGAAGACTAGAGCCCTAAAAGCAATAACAGGTGCAACTGAGAAAAGTTCCTTTGGGATATAGTCTAGAGTAGCAAAGTTAGCTTTATAAGACTTAAAGTTCATACCTTACAAAGGTTTCTGGTAGCTGAGTGGTGAAAATGTCCGTCCCACAAAGGGTTAATGCCGAACAAAACGTAAATACACACATCTTGCAAAACACACACTCGCTAAAGATTATTTTAACATTACACTACAAAGAATTACAAAGTATTTGACATTTACTTAAAAATAAGCTAATGCACAAATGAACGTTCTTTTTGATCTCCAAGATTTCCCACACCTGAAACAAAACATCAAACGGGGCTAGACCTCAAGTACGGTTCAATGAGACGTTGGAAGCTGTGCACAACCCCCAGCTCTAAACAATTTTTTCCCCACGTTCTTCTGTTTCATCATTTCATTTGATTATCATTGATTCATGTTTGTTGTAATGATCTTAACTTTTTTTTTTCAATCCTTCCACATCCTTGACCAAGACAACTGCATGACAAGAAAAGCCTACGTCATACCCAGTTGGCAGAGCCCACACTTGCGAACAGACACTATCGATATGAGCACACGTACAGCATTTACCTGGCAAAAACAACACTCAGAAGTTGCTGTAGAACATTGCGGGAGACAACGGGTGTGAAAGCCTTGCGATCTTTCTGGCAAGTTTAAAAGGCAGCTTTTGTTGATTGTGTTTTTTTTCTTCGTGCAAGGTCAGTGAGATCTGGAAGAGAGAGGACAGGGTCTGTTTTTGCCTTGGCCCACACCAAAGTTGCTGCAAGTCACCTCCGAGGATCTCGTTTACTTTACCTCTAAGATTTCCTTCCTGCCCCCCCCCCCCCCCCCCCCCCCTCTCTCTCTCTCTCTCTCTCTCTCTCTCTCTCTCTCTTTCTCTCCCCCCCTCTCTCTCTCTCTCTCTCTCTCTCTCTCTCTCTGTACGCGCACGCTCGTACACAATCATGCACAAACGGGGTGTGTGTGTGTGTGTGTGTGTGTGTGTGTGTGTGTGTGTGTGTGTGTGTGTGTGTGTGTGTGTGTGTCTCTCTCTCTCTCTCTCTCTCTCTCTCTCTCTCTCTCTCTGTTGTTCTATCCTCGTTCCTTTTTTAAACTCTTTCTGATTGTTGATTAAAGCTCTCACGAAGACTTTGGTACTAATCTGTAAGTCTTACTTTCGTCAGTGTCGGTGAAACACATACATCTCACATACCATCACCATTGTTTTAACTGACAATCTGTTCTACTCTTACTGCTGCTGTCATTCCAGCCCCATCCTGATCAGCCGTATACAAGAAAATATGACTTTAC
>JADBJO010001644.1:385000-390000 GCA_016801955.1 Conus betulinus
GTCTCTCTGTGTGTATACCTGTGTGTGTGTGTGTGTGTGTGTGTGTGTGTGTGTGTGTGTGTGTGTGCGTGTGTGTGTGTCTAAGTTTGTATGTGTATGCATATGTACGCGCGCGCGCGCACGTGTGGGGAGGATTCTGAAAAGAGGGAGGAAAAAGCGACATCGGAAATAATATTCTACTCTTGTCTGTCGTCCTCTCCGTGTCCCGCCTCCGCCTGCTCCGCCCCCACCCTCCTCCTCTCCACCACTTCACACTGCTGCCCTCCCTAGATGATCGTCTGCCCCACAGTCCAGCCTCCGGCCATCGTCTCTTCCCCCACCTCTCTCCCCTCTCTCCCATGTGGACAACCGTCTCCCCACAGTCCAGCCTCCGGCCATCGTCTCTTCCCCACCTATCTCCCCTCTCTCCCATGTGGACAACACCATAAAAAAAAAGCTCTGTTGTTTGCATTTGACGTGTATTGTTTTGGCTTTGCTTTTATCTACCTTTTCATTCATACGATCTCTTTTCCACTGCGTTGTTATCTGTTCGTTCTCGTGGGCATTGTCCAACAACTGCTCGTGTTTAGATGATCAATACACAATCACATCCAGATTTGTTCGTCCTGTCTTGCTGCCTCTGCCCGCAGTTCATGGGGAGGTGTAAAACGTGTAGATCGCTCTAAGGCCACCCACACGACAGTAGACCGCGCACTGCTGTCCACCGACGGTGTGTTTTTGTTTTGTTTTGTTTTGTTTTGTTTGTTTGTTTTTTTTTTTTTTTTGTTTTTTTTTTTTTTTTTTTTATAACACATACAGTCCATGCTGAACTAGTTTCTGAACTACCGAGTATGATTAGTTCTGACATGGACCAGTCAAAATGAAATGATGAAAACTGGACTGGACACAAGCTGTCACTTTTCAATCCCTCTCCGCCTACCCCTTCTGGTCCCTACCCTTCCCCACCTCTCTGTTTTCCTCCCTCGTCCCTTACTTTCCCATCTCCAGGAGTGAATTCTGTCTGATGAAACCAGAGTTTTGGAAATTATGTAAGTGAGGGAATTTATTTGTCAATGAACAACTGTGGAAGACCACTTTTTTTTGTCTCTTGTCAGAGAACAACTTCGGTTAGAAAAGGGTTAGTTGTTGCTTCAAATCCATCCATGTCTTTTTTTTTTTTTTTTTTTTTTTTGGTAACCGATCGGATCACAACAGACAGACAGTTTTCGAAATTTGCTCAAAAAACCCAAACCATATTAAGGAGCGTAAACATTTCAGGTCTCTGTAGAACGATTACAACAGATCTAATCCCAAGATGTTTGACAGATATTTTCGATATCTGCAATAGCTGAAGAAGGTATACGACAACTACCAGAAAAGGGATAAGTCTTCACCTTTGAAAGCTCTGTACAATTGTTCAGCAAAGGTACTGGCTGTATGGTTGCTCCTAAATGCCATCAATTATGACAGCCTAAAAGCACAAGGATAATTCTGGAGGGATATTAATTTTGAAATATTATAGTAAGAGAGAGGGGGTGCATGGTGAAAGTACTACCCGACATTATTTCCTTACTGATGTCAGTCTTAAGATGTTCTCTTTTTTAACCTCAAAATATTAACATGAAGCGAGGGCAGTGCGCAGTCTTGTCACCCCTTCAAACTTTTTCATCTGAAATAAATCATACAGGATTTTTTTTTCTAAGAGCCTTGTTTAAGAATGGTTTGGGGACTTTTCAATCTGAAATAAATCATACAGGATTTTTTTTTCTAAGAGCTTTGTTTAAGAATAGTTTTGTAGGGGAGGAAATTGAGCCATTTTACATCATTTGTAATGGATGCGCCTTGGGCTCCTTGTCCGAATTGCTCTGGTCGATGTTAAGCATCCAATATCTGTGGAAAGCCTCGATGTAAAAGACGTGAATGATGTAACCTTAAATGGGAGGATGTGTATTAGAATCTATCGCAAAACTAATGGCAACATACCACTGTAGAGTGTCCTTTGAGCAACAATTTCAGTACAGAAATTGCCTTTTAAAACAAAAGTGTGTTACATATGTAAGTATTATGTCTGAAAACGTCACAGTATCGCATGTGTGTAGCCAGCAAAGCTGACTAACACATCGTCTAAATTACGGTTAACACCCATGACATGACATTATAAGTTATAATCTTTAAAAGTAGAAGGAAATGTGTCCCTAGTTAGAACGGCGTACAAGGTACTTTTAACTGAATATAGAAATTTGAAACATAAGGAAAGAATATTCATATTCCTATACCCCTTTGTGAATATGGAGAATAAATTCAAAACACAGTGTAACTCAGCAATAGGGTGGACAGACAATGGTCTCATATACATAGAACAACATAAAATGACTTATTTAAAGTATATACAGTTTGTGCATGACACATAAAGTGGTTTTCCACACGAGTGGCTTATTTCTACGTGGATCCATGATGTACTGGATTTGCAAGAATATAGATGATCTGGTCATTTCATTCCCGTTGTCTTGTTGCGTGCGTATTGACACACACAACCTCCCACACACATGCACAAACAAACAAACAAAACGTTACATCAAATGCGCGTTCGCTCTTGGCAAGACCAAGTCAATCTGTTCAGGGAATCAAAGAAGTGCATATATCTTGAGAAGAGAGAGAGAGAAAAGAGGGTGAGATGAACAGCCATAAACACTGAGGTGATTGCTTTCATCTCTTCAATGATGCTCTGTTGCTCTTCACTACGACCAAGATTTCAGATCCGGTGGCATGGGTTTCATTTTTTTTCAAATCGCAAGAACAAGATAATACAAAAACAACAACGAAATTACAAAACCTGGCAACGTCAGCGGCGATGACAAGCAGAGAGACTGCTGAGGGCGATAGCAGCTTGAACTCTTCAAGGCGGCTCGTTGTTTACGGGCTGTTTTCCCCTAAAGCGCTGGGGTCCAAGGGACCAGGGACATCACATCCGTTTGCTGTCCCATCTGTTCAATTAGGACAATAATAACCTGAGTCATGATTATGGTTATAAGCTTGGCATCGGACAGGGAGCGCATGGTGGACATCAAGCTTCAACTTTAATGTGTGTCCGCATGTGCAAGTGCGCGTAAGCCCGCGTGTGTGTATGTGTGTGTGTGTGTGTGTGTGTGTGTGTGTGTGTGTGTGTGTGTGTGTGTGTGTGTTGTTTGATTATACGAAAGAATGTGCACAGTACATGTGCAAAAACACAAATTTTTGTTTGATTCTTTTGTGTATTTTTTTTGTTGCTCTTTCAGTTTTGAGAGACCGCGTTTCTTCCTTTCTTTTTGTTTAATTGAGGAACAGTTCTTATATGTCCTTTGTTTCTGTCACTTCTACACCTGCTCCATTCTCCCTCCCATCCCCCTCCCTTTCCCTTTCTCACTATATTGTCAATGAGATCACAATTCTTTGAAATATGAAGCAAATACTCTTACTCATTGGCAGGAAAAAGATATCATAATTCTAACAGGCGACAAGTATTGTTCAACGAATATACGATATTTTGACGGATGTTTTGTTTTTGTGAGCAATATTGGCGACTTATTTAAACACACTCAACTTTCATGCTGTCGCATATGTTGCGAGGTCGAATTGTAAAAGTTTGAATCTTGTCGGTAAAGAATTTGCCCTTCTCTCTCTCTCTCTCTCTCTCTCTCTCTCTCTCTCTCTCTCTCTCTCTCTCTCTCTCTCTCTCTCGAGCATTTTTTTTTCAGAACTGTCAGTATTCTCCATTTCTTTAATTAATGTTCCCACAAAACCGTTTGTATCACCCTTTAAGTCTCCGTTAGTTCCTTAGCATCAGCGATACATTAAACATTCAACACAGGCTTTTATACTCTTTGGCAGTCAGCCCCAGTACACCATTCATGATCAGTCACCATGGGAAAGCATGACTTCGCTCACGCTGTCATTATCTCTGAATGTCTCACGCTGTCATTATCTCAGAATGTCTCGTCAGCAGCTGTCCCGCACGCTGGTTGTCGATTTATCTTCTTTGTTCCAGTGACTGCAGTCACGCAAATCTGTCCTTTGTTTGCTGAATACGTATTGTGTGTTGGTGTGGGTGTGCAATTATGCTGCTGTTGGGTCCCCCTTGTTTTCAAATGGACCACGCGTTTCCATTTTGCATATTTCTTTTATTATTATATTGATTCCACGGAAGTTTTCGATTTAGGAGCACTGGTAATCTTTTCAGAAGATGATTGGAGGCCAGCCGATATTGCCTGGCGACATGGATTCACATGACATTCTCTTGATACATGATGTACGTCCACTACAGTCAGTCAATGATTCCTGTCTTGGGTGTGAGGATGCTTTGGTTTGTTGTGTGTGTGGCTTTTAGAGAAGAGGGGAATACATGGATGTCTTTTTTTGTACTCTAGAGGTAGACCAATGTTTTAGAATATTCTCCTTTGTGTCAAACGAACAGGAAGAAGAAACAAGCAAAAAGACGATAAAGCTTCATACTGTATTTCGATGCTGTTTTACACAGTTACCACCCCCCCCCCCCCTCTCTCTCTCTTTCTCTCTCTCTCTCTCTCTCTCTCTCTCTCTCTCTCTCTCTCTCTCTCTCTGGATGTCTTATGATTGACAGTATTAGGTCCTCTATTGTTTTCATTTTACATCAATGATCTGCCATTGTACTCGAAAATAAACAGCGAAATGTTCGCTGATGATACAACCTTAGACACAAGTAATTCTGATGCCCAACATGTTTGCAGTGACATCCAAAGAACCATCAATCTTTTGGTTAAATGGACACGATTTAATCACATGGTTCTCCATCCTCAAAAAAATTAATTCATGATGATAACGACAAGACAGAAATGTCAAACTCTAAGCCTGAATCTACCAGTACTTTGCATTTCTAATGAAAACATCGAAGAAGTATCCAGCCACAAAGTCTTAGTAATAACAATAGATAATAATCTAACTTGGTCAAAACACTTCGAGTCTTTATCTAGAACGTTGCAAGAAAACAACATCTTCTAAAAAGGATT
>JADBJO010001645.1:0-5000 GCA_016801955.1 Conus betulinus
ACACACGGGTGCATCTTCTTTACAGACCTTCGATTCCTCCTCCGCCTTCTCCAGCTCGGCCATCAAGGCGTCCACGTGCCAGCGAGGACCAGCGAGACCCAAACTCTCCCATCTTCTCTTCTTTGAATTCTCCTTCCCCCAGCCTTTGAATTCTCTCCCCTACCTTGAACTTTTCGCTGCTCTTGCAAACCTGCAAAGAGAGAGAGAGAGTGATGGCGGCCTTGCTATGCGAGTCCGACGTTTCAGCAAGAAAGACACCCGCGGCCCCTGTCCCCAGGAGAAAGAAAAAAAAAAAGTGGTCACTTCTGTCATGGAGGAAAAAAAAGAGAGAGACAGAGACATAATACAAACAGGGTCCGGTTTTAAAAAAAAAAAAAAAAACAAAAAAAACTTCCAATATATCTTTGCGTAGTTCAAACTCTCTGTCTTCCTTCAAGGCATCTCTTTTAAAACAACCCTTTTCACCTAACAATAGCAGTTCTTTCTTCCCCTTCCCCATCAATTGACTGTGTGACGTGTGTGACGTGTGTATGTGTGTGTGTGTGTGTGTGTGTGTGTGTGTGTGTGTGTGTGTGTGTGTGTGTGTGTGTGTTCTTTCAGTTTAACGTGCTTCCACTAAAAGTGATATCAGACGATGTGTTGAGGTATATGAAATGTGCGTATTAACTGTGTGGTTGTTTCTTGAAAATGTGTTGTATGAATAAACATTTCTTATGATATGAGTTGAGATTGGAGATGACCAGTTAGAGGGACAAAGTGTGGATGTGAGTTTGTGTGTGAGTGAGTGTGTGTGTGTGTGTGTGTGTGCGTGCGTGCGTACGTGCGCGTGTATGTGTGTGTGTGTGTGTGTGTGTGTGTGTGTGTGTGTGTGTGTGTGTGTGTGTGTCGCGCGCTTGTATGTAAATGTGTCAATTTATCCGGAATTAGGCAAGTACGCTTCGAACTGAGTGTAGCATAGGAGCAAGAGTACTGTAAGTAATGCTAAGTAATTAACAATCTAATATTAAAGGATAGAACATCAAAGGTAAATGCCCACTGGGCTGTGTAACAAACATTTACAAACTGAGGGAAAAAAAGAGTAGTCATTCAAAATCTTGGACACAGATGACGGACTGGATCCGTCAGATAAACTACAAACGCCCGACTTACGATATAATTTCCCTTGCTCTTGGACAATTGATTAACAGATATGTGTGTGTGTGTGTGTGTGTGTGTGTGTGTGTGTGTGTGTGTGTGTGTGTGTGTGTGTGTGTGTGTGTGTGTCCGCGCGTGTGCATGCTGTTGTATGCGTGTGTGTGTGTGACTGTGTGTGTGTGTGTGTGTGTGTGTGTGTGTGTGTGTGTGTGTTGTGTGTATGTGTGTGTGTGTGTGTCGCGCAATATGCACCCTTGTTTGCGTTAGATGTGGTACGTATTGCAATATGTATCTGTGTGTTGTGTGGTGGTGTTTCATTTACGTTTTCGTTCATCTGGTTTCTTCATTTCTAAGCGCTTAGTGGCCATAAGTAATCATTATTATCATTCTGCTATTATAGTATTTACGACCGGTCAGTTGAAAACATTGCTACCCCTAACGAGGGATCAAGGGAGGCAACGCTAATTATAGTACCACCGTTCTACATTCGTTAAACCGCAACGCTAAGTACCCGCCCGTTCTATCGTATACCGCAAAAAAAAAATCAGTAACAAAAAAAAAAAAAAAATGCAACGCCTGTCTCTCTATGTATCTGTCCATATATGTAGTACACCTCTCTACATGGGTAACGGAAGAGAAATTGAACAAGTAGCCGAACCCAATGTTCTTTCAATTGACGAAACACTCTGGCTCCAACTGGTGGTTAGCTGTGATGTATGGTGGATTTGTTTTGTCAAATGATACGTAGACACATACTTCGCACTGTTTTCGCATTTGGTATTATTCAGTTTTCGTGGAGGTGTCTGCTCAATATGGCACCCTGTGATGGAACATCGACACAGAAGTACACGTGCATAAATCTGCACGTTTAACATCCTAGAGGCTTTAACTTTGCACTAACTACATGTAAAAAAAAAAAAAAAGCATTTTCAATGTACATGAAGGAAACGTGAAAAAGAAGAATTCCATTTAGGATTTTGAAGTGGTCGAAAAAAATTCCTTGTCGTCAGTAACTTTCCTTTCCGTAGGAAATTTCTGACGGAATCAATTGCTAAAAAAATCCGCACACGCCTCGTTCCGTCTCGGGCTTTTCAAAACCTTAAGTTTGGATCTTTGCTTCGAATTTCAGACCAAACTCCCCCCCCCCCCCCCCCCCCCCCCCACCCCTCCCCCTTCCATTCCCATCTTCTTCCAACCAAACCAGAAACGTTCGCATACAAACGATGAGCCAAAGAAGGCAGGAAAAAGAAAGAGAGATAACTCGTGCTGGCTTGCCAGTGAACGTGAGGGGAGGCGTTAAGGAACTTGACGCGCTGAGCTCCGTTCTGGCGCCGCGACCATCGGCGCATGAGTCGCAGAGCAAAGTCGGCGGGAGGCGAGCGATGCCATCATCAACTGCGCACATTCTCCATCTACATTCCACGGATGTTTTTTTTTTTTTTCGTTTTTCTTTTTTTGTGATGCTGAGATGAACAGACCATTTTAGTTGATCTGTTACTTCGTTTTGACGCAAAATCTGGTCAGAATATTTCAAAATGACAGAAATTGAAAGCTGTCGATTTTCAATATGTCGGCTCGGTGGCCGACTTTTAAGTAACACCGATTTCCTCGTGTGTGTGTGTGTGTGTGTGTGTGTGTGTGTGTGTGTGTGTGTGTGTGTGTGTGTGTGTGTGTGTGTGTGTGCGTGCTTGCGTGTGTGCGTGCATACGTGCGTGCACGCGTGCGCGTGCGCGCGTGTGTGCGTGCGTGCGTGTGTGTGCGTGTGTGTGTGTGTGTGTGTGTGTGTGTGTGTGTGTGTGTGCGCGTGTGTGTGTGTGTGTGTGCTTATAGAACAGGGAGTACTTTAGAATGGGAGCGAAGAAATGCTGTCTGTGTGTCTGTCTGTCTGTCTGTCTGTCTGTGTATCTGTCTGTCCGTCCGTCCGTCCGCCCGTGGTCAAAATGTGTTCCACCCGCTCCAGACAAAACCACTGGACCGATCTTTCTGAAAATTTGTAGGTATGTTCATTATGGGTCACGGATGATGCCCGATGTTCTAGTTTCCCGTTATATCCGTTACTAACAGCTATAACGGCCCCTAACCGTTTTTTCTTCTTCTTTATGGAATATCTCAGAAAGTGCTTGGCCGATCTTTCTGAACATTTGTAGCTATGTTCATTATGGATCACAGATGATGGCCGATGTTTACCAGAATAGCCGTTACTAACGGTTGCAACGGCCCAAAACGGTTTTTTTTTTCCTCTTTATGGAATATCTCACGCGTATTCAAGATAAACTGGGAGTACGTTTATATGCTTTGCATCTAGTTTTTTTTTTCTGTTTCTTAGTTTCTTTGTCTGCTTTTTTTTTTTTTTTTTTTTTTTTTTTTTGAATAAATGTCTGCAGGACGGGGACTGGCAAGCTATGTGAACGAACTGTGTGGTGAGCAAACAAGGCAGCCCTCCCCCCTACCCCCTTATACCCCCCCCCCTGCCCGCCTCTCCTCGCTCCCCCCCCCCCCCCCCCCCGCCCCCGACCTTTCCTTACCCCCTTCATGTCGTCTTGCAGTTGACGGAGTAGCAGCCCCTGTCTCAGCCTTCTCTCGTGGCCAGCCCAGAACTCGTCAAATCGACTCCGAGCCTCTTCCAGCTGGGCCAGCAATCTGCCAGACCGCGCACACACACACACACACACGCACACACACACACAACACACGCACACACACACACGCACGCACAGACACACGCAAGCAAGCATGCACGCAGCACGCGCACACACGCACGCACAGAGGGCACGCACGCACGCAGACACGCACGCACGCACGCACGCACGCACGCACGCACGCACACACATACGCACGCACGCACACACACACACGCATCATTAGCGCTCGTCTGATACCAAGTAATTTTTGAGGAAAGACTTTCACACACACACACACACACACACACACACACACACACACACACACACACACACACACACACACACGTTGTGACCAAAGTGTCGTTGTGACCAAGTGTGCTGATGACCAAGTGTCGTTGTGACCAAGTGTGAGTGTGATGGGACCAAGTGTGTCGTGACCAACGTGTTGTTGTGACCACGTGTCGCTGTGACCATGATTGGTGACCAAGTGTCGTACCAAAGAATGGTAGACTTGCCGATATGACCACGTGTCGTGAGCCACTGGGTCACAACGACATGTGGTCACATCGACACGTTTTTACATCGACATGTGGTCACATCGGCGATGTAGCAGCAGAAAGCTTACCAATCCATCGTTTCCTGTGTTGTAGTAGCAAGGGCGTCATGTGGTCACGCACGACGCACGCACACACACACACACACGCGCGCACACACACACACACACACACAGAACACACACCACACACCACACACACACACACACACACACAGTACACACACACGTCACGCACACACGCACACACGCACAACACACACACACACACACACACACACACACACACACACACCTTCCACACACCCCACCTTCACCGCTCCCCCCCACCGCCCCCACACCCACCCACCCTTACTCACCTCTCCAGCTCCACCACGTGACACAGACTGACGAGCGGTGGGGGAGGAGGAGCGGGAGGAGGGGGAAGAGAAGGAGCGGGGAGAACAGACGGAGCCGCCGCCCCCCGCCGCCGCCCCCGCCGCCGCCGTCCCTGCCGTCCCTGCCGCCTCTGCCCTCCTCACCGGAGAAGACCCCGCCTGGCCCTCGCTCTGGTCCCCGGCGGGGGGCCGCCCCGCCCCGGATGCAGCCCAGGAGGGTGTGTCCGTGGCTGCAGGAGCTGCCCACGTCGTCCAGGAGCTCCTTGCGCTCCGCCTGGCAGCACCTCAGCAGGGCCTCCACCTCGTGCGCCT
>JADBJO010001645.1:15000-27500 GCA_016801955.1 Conus betulinus
TTTGCATGGTGTCATTTGACCGAGGACGACTGGAGCAAGTCGATACAATTCATTCAGCTTCTCAACTGAACAGATTCCTCCTCCTTCTCCCCCTTCTCTCCCCCTCCACTTCCCTTCCTACCCTCCCGTCTCTAATCAGTCCTCCCCCCCCCCCCCCCCCCCCCCCATCTACCACCCCTTCCCAACCCCCTCTCCCCCTCCACTTCTCTTTCTACCCTCCCGTCTCTAATCAGTCACAACCCCCCCCCCCCCCCCCCCCCCCACAGCCATCTACCACCTCCGTCCCACCCCAACCCCTTTCTCCCCCTCCAACAGGAGACAACTCTCTGGTACGTCTGATGTGGCTGCACACCAAAACGATGAATGCGTCAAGGCCTTGCTTTATAAGGAATGGAGTATTATAGACTGGAGCAGTTAGATCGTGTTGAGAATTGTTATTGTGTCCGAAAGTCGATTGTTCTCGTTTTCTTTCATATCGCCATTATGGCACAAGCCAGGTGGTTCCAAGCCAGACAGATTGAAATCAAAGAAATGGGACTATTTGGGATGGGGGTGGGGGGGGGGGGGTGGGGTGGGGTGTGGGAGACCACCTGGTGCAAAGGTAAGGTCACGGGCGAGTGCGAAGGTCGGAAATGTGACGTCACCTAAAAGGGGAAGTTCATGTATTTGAAGCTTGTGTGTGGAAAGCCGCCCCCCCCCCCCAAAAAAAAAAAAAAAAAAAAAAGAAACAATTGGTGGCGAGTTTTAGTCTTTTAATCAATCTTTATTTGAAGCTTGTATGTGGAAAGCCTCCCAAACAAGAAAAAAAAAATTGGTGGGGAGTTTTTTATTTTTTGATCAGTTATCAATTTGACATTAGATGCCAGGTCAAACCTTTGGTAGGCTTCAAAACGCTGACAGGGATTATTATAGTGATGGGGTGCCACACCCTAATTGTGATGTGGTGCCACGCCCTAATTGTGATGTGGTGCCACGCCCTAATTGTGATGTGGTGCCACACCCTAACTGTGAGGTGGTGCCATAACCCTAATTGTGATGTGGTGGTGCCATGATCCTAATTGTGAGGTGGTGTGCCACACCCTAATTGTGAGGTGGTGCCACACCCTAATTGTGATGTGGTGCCACACCCTAATTGTGATGTGGAGCCACACACCCTAATTGTGATGTGGAGCCACACACCCTAATTGTGATGTGGTGCCACACCCTAATTGTGATGTGGTGCCACACCCTAATTGTGATGACCCTGTGGTGCCACACACCCTAATTGTGATGTGGTGCCACACACCCTAATTGTGATGTGGTGCCACACACCCTAACTGTGATGCGGTGCCACACACCCTAAATTGTGATGTGGTGCCACACTAATTGTGATGTGGTGCCACAACTGTGTGATGTGGCGCCACACCCAAATTGCGGCGTGTGGCCTTCTCGTCTCCACGCTGCAGCTTCCCTTCTTGTCCTCTCGCGCGCCTGCCTCCTCTCCCCGATCTCTGGCACTGTGAAACGAACCGTGGCAAAGGCATCGTTGACAATGCCATCCCCAAACACGTTTCCCATTCATTCATTCACCTCCACCCGGCCACCTCCACCACCCACCTCCAAGTTAGACTTGTCCGACCGTGATTCCATTTGCCGACCCATCCTCTTCCCCCGAAATCAATCAGCGTCCAAGATCTTGTTTTTTTTTTTCTTCTTTTCTTATCTTTTCTTTTTTTTTTCTTACTAGAGGCTGACACGCAGCCAGTAGTATTCCGCTGTACTGGCGACTGCCATTCTTTGGTTCTGTCATCCTCTCCCTATGCTTTCGCATTTGAGCAGTGAATCAGTATGCAAAGTAATTCTGCTACATTGCTGACACCACCGCCCTCCCCCTCCCCCCTCCCCCCCCCCACCGTTATCCCCCTTAGTTTCTGTCTTTCCTCCCCCTCTCCCAATCTCCCCCCCACCCCTCCTCGCTCCCCCTCCCCCTCCCTGGTCCCCCCACCCCCACCCCCCACCCCGCACACCCCCGTCCCTGTTGTCGCCTGTGTATTTTCCACGCCTTTACCCCCCCCCTCCTCCCCCACCCCCGCCCCCTCCCTCCTCCTTTCGCTCTATTCCCCCCTCTCTGGTTCTTTTCGTTGATTTAGTCAAGACACGACGAATCAATGAAAATTTCATGGGATCCGTTTGCGACAACCTTGTACACACACACACACACACACACACACACACACACACACACACACACACGCGCGCGCGCGCGCGCACGCATGCACGCACGCACACACACACACACACACACACACACACACACACACACACACACACTCTCTCTCTCTCTCTCTCTCTCTCTCTCTCTCTCTCTCTCTCTCTCTCAGTGAAAATAAAGAAGAGAAGAAAAAAACAAAACAAATAGATCTCAGTGGTTTATTCTACAGTACAGTGTTCCAAGTTACCTTCCCGCGAGCCTCTTTCTGGCTGTCATTTGCATACAGGACTTCTCTTCATTTTTCTTTCTTTTTTTTTTTTTTTTTTGTTTCTGGAAAGAAGCCAATAGTACTTGTCTATCGACTGTCTTGAAGGCGTGGCCAGCGATCTCTACTGAAAGGAAATGCAACACATCCTTTCCCCCCCCCCCCCTCCACTCTACTCCCCCCTCCCCTCCCCCCTCCATTCCTCTGCCCTTCCCCTCCCCCTCCCTACCCCCCTACACCTCCCCCCCCCCCCCTCTTACTACCCCCTGCTACCTCATCCCGAGGGCAGCATGGTGTTTCGCGCGGTTCACGCCCGACTCGCTCACTTTTGTGTGAAACAGGCTTTAGCGGTTGAACTCTTTTTGTTTGTGACGTGCCTCTTTTTTGTTTTTCCCTGGCCGAAACGCCGCCTTTTTTTGTTTTGGTATCCTGAGCCAATCAGCGATGCGGCTGGTAGTCAGGTGACTGACTATGCTTCGCTTGACGATCAAGCAGGCCAGCAGACGTGAAGTGGTCATGCCTACTACATCAGTGGGTCGATATCGTTTTTAACCCTAGGCGAACGAGCGTGCGTGTTCGGCATCCAGGCACACGTTCGCCCGAGGATATACGCACGATTAGGAATAAATGGGTCAATACTGGTACACCCGTTCACAGTTGCCTCTCATATACACACATTCTTATACTCACACACTTCAAACCCCCATGGCGTATGCGCGCGCGCACTTACTTACACACACACACACACACACACACACACACACGAAGACAGGCAAGAGGAGACCGCGCGAGGAATCAAGGGTAGGTCTCCTACATTCCCTGTCCAAGCTGTCACTGCATATTCCCGTGCACGCATCGGCTTGAAACAGCCATACGAATCCACAAATCAACTCAACCCGCTCAACCCGGACTGAAGAGGTCCTCGTCGATTCGACGAATGAACACACACACACACACACACACACACACACAACACACACACACACACACCCACCCACACCCACACACACACACAACTCACATCTCTAACTCCACCTAACACCTGGTTTTGGCGTCGCTGTCAAACAGTGATACCTGTTCCCTCTATCAATGACAACGAACATTCAAACCGTCAGTGTCCCACTGCTGCCAGACATCACCTGTTCCTGTCCTAACTCACCCCCCCTAACTGCCTCTCTCCCGCCCGTCAACACGGGATGTACATACATCGCTCACGATTACAGTCTCTAACACCAAAACCTTGTGTGAGAGGTATCCTGCCTAGACGGTATTGGACGACATTACAGCAACTCAGTGCATTATAAGGCCCAGCAACAAAGACAAGAGCAAAAAAAGAAGATTCAGTGTTGGACACTAAGTGAAAAAAAATATATATGTCATCGATATTAGCGTACGTGGTGCTGTACACTCAATTGATGTGTGTGTTGTGGGGTGGGTCGGTGGGGAGGGGGGTGGGGGGGGGGGGGGGGGGGGGGGGGGGGGGGTGACATTCTCGCACGCTGCAGCGTCGACTGGCATCAGTCTGGCACCGTTCAGGCTGATCCGTTTCTTTTCCTTTCCAGGCTCTGACCTTCACCCTTCCTGGTCGTCTCCCTTGAGTCTGGGCTTCCCTCCTCCTTCCACGATGCTCTCTCTCTCTCTCTCTCTCTCTCTCTCTCTCTCTCTCTCTCTCGTTCTCTTCTTCTCTCTCTCTCTCTCTCTCTCTCTCTTCTCTCTCTCTCTCTCTCTCTCTCTCTCTCTCTCTCTCTCTCTCTCTCTCTCTCTCTCTGTCGTCTTTGTTTCTTTTTGCATGTATTTGCAGTAATTTGATTTTTAATTGGTTTTCTTTCCTTTTTGCCCCAGGGCGGGTGGGAAAAAACAACATTTACATTGCCTATTTTCATTATCTTGGTAAAACAAAATTTTGTTCTCTCTCTCTCTCTCTCTCTCATGGAAGGCCATGGCCTACCATTGAATAAAATAAAATATCCATATCCGTCTCCCTCTCTCCTCTCTCTCTCTCTCTCTCTCTCTCTCTCTCTCTCTCTCTCCTCTCTCTCTCTCTCTCAAGAAAGGCAGTGGCCTAACATTGAATAAAATATCCCTCTCTCTCTCTCTCTCTCTCCTTCACCACCCCCCTCTCTCGTTCCCCTCTCTCCACCCTCTCACTTGACCATCTTCACCTCTTCTTCCCTCTCACCCCCCTACCTTCTTCCTCCCGTCCCGCATCCGCCACCACCCCCCCCCCCCACTACCATCACCCCCCCCACCCTGTCACCCACACCATTCCTTCTTTAATGCAATCCTTTCTCAGCCTCCTGCTACAATCCCCCCCCCCCCCCCCCCCACCCACACACACACACCCTCCATCCCCCTCCTCCCCCAACACACACCTCCCATCCAATCCTTCACATCTCCCTCCCCCCCCGCCCCCCCCCCCCCCGCATCTCTCTCCCTTTACCCCCAAGGACCCCCCCTCTCTACGTCGATGTCCGACTGTGACTGAACTCATTTCAGGCCACACGTCAATTACCTCCGCCGAGACGGATGGGATCGAGTCATACCATTGCCCCTGAACCCTCTGGGGGGCAATATTGAAGATGGCAAGTTACAGCTCCACCCCACCCCCTCCACTCTGACCGTCCTCCCCTTCCCCCTACCCCCCCCCCCTTGCTCCTCTCCCCTGCCCCTTCTCCCCCTCCCCCCCCCCCCCCCCCCCCCCCCCCCCCCTCTAGCAAAGCGAACAGGCCGACAGCGGTGATCACACGTCCTGCATGAGAGAGTACAGTAGGCGCTGCAATATAACGACTGAAACGTGGTGGCGTTTTGCCCTTGATGTTTTTTTTTTTAGATCGTGCGACACACGCCTGATATGAAAGAGCTTCGAAACCGCTCGCTGCTGTAAAACTGTACGGGTTTGCGCCAAAGGTGATTTCACCTGGCCACACGGCTGTAAATTGTACGGGTTAGCAGCAGCGCCAAAGGTGATTTCACCTGGCCACACTGCCGATGGACTGAAGTGGAAAACCGTCGTCCCCTGTCTCCTGCTTCTGTCTCTTGTGTGTTTGGGCAGTTTCACACGTGAGGTGCCAGACTGTATGCCAGAAAATGCCCCCCCCCCCCCCCCCCCCCCCAACCCACTCAACCACCCACTCAACCACCCACCCCCAAAATGAGCGAGGAGAGCGGAATTCCTATTGCTCCTCGTCTGACTCTCGTGTCTGTAAGACACAGATGTAGAAGCTGTTTTGTCTGACTTTTGTGTGTGCCTGTAAGACACAGATGTGAAAAGCTGTTTTGTCTGACTTCTGTGTCTGTAAGACACAGATGTGGAAGCTGTTTTGTCTGTCGTGTCTGTAAGACACAGATGTGGAAGCTGTTTTGTCTGTCGTGTCTGTAAGACACAGATGTGGAAGCTGTTTTGTCTGTCGTGTCTGTGTAAGACACAGATGTGGAAGCTGTTTTGTCTGTCGTGTCTGTAAGACACAGATGTGGAAGCTGTTTTGTCTGTCGAGTCTGTAAGACACAGATGTGGAAGCTGTTTTGTCTGACTTTTGTGTCTGTAAGACACAGATATGGAAGCTTGTTTTGTCCAACTTTCCATGTCTGTAAGACACAAATGTGGAAGCTGTTTTGTCCAACTTCCATGTCTGTAAGACAGAGACGTAGAAGCTGTTTTGTCTGACTCTCGTGTCTGTAAGACACAGCTGTGGAAGCTGTTTTGTCTGTAAGACACAGCTGTGGAAGCTGTTTTGTCTGACTCTCGTGTCTGTAAGACAGCTGTGGAAGCTGTTTTGTCTGTAAGACACAGGTGTGGAAGCTGTTTCGCCTGTGAGCTCATCTCATAATGCACTCAAGCCTGAGTGTGACGCGTGTCTTGGCTTTCACGTCGTCATGACCCGATGAACGACGCCGCTGGGAGACACGTGACCGGGCACGTGACCAGAGAGTCGCCCACCAGACGTGTCTTCACCCAAACCTGAGGGAGACATGCTTTGAAGGGTCCCATCTTTTCACTTGAAGCTGTCCCATCTTTTCACTAAGAGGCTGTCCCATCTTTTCACTAAGAAGCTGTCCCATCTTTTCACTAAGAAGCTGTCCCATCTTTTCACTAAGAAGCTGTCCCATCTTTTCACTAAGAAGCTGTCCCATCTTTTCACTAAGAAGCTGTCCCATCTTTTTCACTAAGAAGCTGTCCCATCCTTTCACTAAGAAGCCGTCCCATCTTTTCACTAAGAAGCCGTCCCATCTTTTCACTAAGAAGCCGTCCCATCTTTTCACTTAGAAGCTGTCCCATCTTTTCACTTAGAAGCTGTCCCATCTTTTCACTAAGAAGCTGTCCCATCTTTTCACTAAGAAGCTGTCCCATCTTTTCACTTAGAAGCTGTCCCATCTTTTCACTAGGAAGCTGTCCCATCTTTTCACTAAGAAGCTTCCATCTTTTCACTTAGAAGCTGTCCCATCTTTTCACTAAGAAGCTGTCCCATCTTTTCACTTAGAAGCTGTCCCATCTTTTCACTAAGTTTCTCTTAGAAGCTGTCCCATCTTTTCACTAAGAAGCTGTCCCATCTTTTCACTAAGAAGCTGTCCCATCTTTTCACTAAGAAGCTGTCCCATCTTTTCACTAAGTTTCACTTAGAAGCTGTCCCATCTTTTCACTAAGAAGCTGTCCCATCTTTTCACTAAGTTTCACTAAGAAGCTGTCCCATCTTTTCACTAAGAAGCTGTCCCATCTTTTCACTAAGAAGCTGTCCCATCTTTTCACTACTAAGAAACTGTCCCATCTTTTCACTAAAGAAACTGTCCATCTTTTCACTAAGTTTCACTAAGAAACTGTCCCATCTTTTCACTAAGTTTCACTAAGAAACTGTCCCATCTTTTCACTAAGTTTCACTAAGAAGCTGTCCCATCTTTTCACTAAGTTTCACTAAGAAGCTGTCCCATCTTTTCACTAAGAAGCTGTCCCATCTTTTCACTAAATTTCACTAAGAAGCTGTCCCATCTTTTCACTAAAGTTTCACTAAGAAGCTGTCCCATCTTTTCACTAAGTTTCACTAAGAAGCTGTCCCATCTTTTCACTAAGTTTCACTAAGAAACTGTCCCATCTTTTCACTAAGTTTCACTAAAGAAACTGTCCCATCTTTTCACTAAGTTTCACTAAGAAAAACTGTCACATCTTTTCACTAAGTTTCACTAAGAAACTGTCCCATCTTTTCACTAAGTTTCACTTAAAAGCTGTCCCATCGTTTCACCGAGAAGCTGTCCCATCTTTTTTTCTAAAGTTGTACTTAGAAGCTGTCCCATCTTTTCACTAAGAAGATGTCCCATCTTTTTCACTAAGAAGCTGTCCCATGTTTTTCACTAAGAAACTGTCCCATCTTTTCACCAAGTGCCGTTAAAAAAAATCAGTCCACCAGTTCACGCCTAGTCTTGGTGACCGACACACAAACACAACAAACAGACCAACAGATCACGGCGAAAACGTCCGCTCCTTTCCAAAGGTCGCAACAGCAACATCGTCAACCCCCTGAACAGACTGTCTGACTACGTTCTGATTCGTTGCCTGGCAGCCTCGTTCCTGGTGCTAATTTGCATGCAGGGGTTTCTGTTGGCTGGCAAGAAGCCAGCGGCATTCGGCCTCAAGGGTCGGCTCTTGTTTGGATCCACCTGGTCTGCTTGGAGGTCCGTCTATACTTGAGGAGGGAATTGCAGAGTTAGGGGGGCAGGGGAGGAGGGAGGGAGACGAGGGACGGGGGGGGGGGGGGGGGGGGGAGGGGGAGCGGGGGGGGAGGGGCTGGTGGGAGTGAGGGTGGGGGGGGGGGGGGGGGGGGGGGGGGACTGGGGGGGCGGGGCTGGTGGTGGAGTGAGGGTGGGGGGAGGGGCTGAGGTAATTGTCACGCATTAAGTAGGGGGAGGAGGGACTTAGAACAATACAAGTAGGCAAACAACAACAACAAGAAAACAACACACACACACACACACACACACACACACACACACACACACCCAACACACACCCACACACACAGAGAGAGAGAGAGAGAGAGAGAGAGGAGAGAGAGAGAGGAGAGAGAGAGAGAGACCTAGCGACTGAATTTTAAAGAGGAAAAAAGGCTTACTCTTTGAAAAAAAAACTTGATAACGTTTTTCTGCACTTAGTATATTTTGCTTTTAAACAACTTTACACTTTTCATATGTTGTTGTTGTTGTCAACAAACCATTTTTTAAAACAGGTACACAAAATTTTTGTGTTTCTCAACGACTTAATTGCAAGCTGCTTTCTTTCCTTAACATTTTTTTTTTGCAGCAAGGCAACATTTTTTTTTCTTTCTTTTCCCTTTTTTTTTGTGTTAATGACGATAAAGGGCTGGTTTTTAATTATCTCTCTCTGTATGTGACGTGTGTGTGTGTGTGTGTGTGTGTGTGTGTGTGTGTGTGTGTGTGTGTGTGTGTGTGTGTGTGTGTGTGCTTGCGTGCGTGCGTGTATGTGTGTGTGTGTGTGTGTGTGTGTGTGTGTGTGTGTGTGAGAGAGAGAGAGAGAGAGGGGAGAGAGAGGAGAGGGAGAGAGGGAGCGCATGTGTGTCTGTGTGTGTATGTGTCTCTGTGTGTGTGTATGTGTCTGAGTGTGTGTTTGTATGTATGAGAGAGAGAGAGAGAGAGAGAGAGGAGAGAGAGAGAGAGAGAGAGAGAGAGAGACTCACAGCAGACCACAGAGTCAACGTAAAAACCAAGATGGCAGCAACAGAATCTACGAACAAATAATGACTTTAGTTTCAAAGTGAGATGGCTGTAGGCGAAAACTGAAACAAATTGAAAACAAAAATGGTATACTATTCCGCCAGACGAAAGGAACAAACACACATAACAAGCCAAAACCGCGACGCGTTTTGACCTCTTTGGTCCTCTTCAGGCAAAGATAAACTAACATTCAGAACGATGAAAACGAAGAAAGAACAATCACTCACTTCTTCCCTTCTCAAATCAGGCGCAAAAAAACGTCCAGACCAAGAAGACCAAAGAGGTCGAAACGCGTCGTGTTTTGGCTAGTAATGTGTTTGTCCCCTTTTTATCTGTCGGAATATCACTTTTTTCTGTAACGTAATGTTTTGTTTTAAACGGAAAAAAGAGAAAAAGAAAACAAAACAAAACAAAAAAAAAAACAAAAATGCAACAACAATGAATATCATTCCCACTGGTTTTCCGACAGTAGAGAAAAGACAGTATTCATTCTATCACTGGCAAGAACGGAAATCTTTTTTGAACATATCCTTGACTTTGAACATATCCTTGAAACTGTTTTTTTTTTTTTCTTTTTTTCTTTTTTTTTTTTTTTTTTTTTTTTTTTTTTTTCTAGTTTTGTAATCACGTAGTTGTAAGGATCGATGGGGTTGTATGACATCATGGACCTTCCTGATTGCCCCTCGTTATGGTCCCCGGGCTGCGAGGGGCGGTAAACTCATCATCCACACAATGGGTTTGTTTGAGTGCATGGATTGTCCTATTTCCGTCCCTTCCCCCATATTGCCATCTGTGTGTGTGTGTGTGTGTGTGTGTGGTTGTGTGGTGGTGTGGTGTGTGTGTGTGTGTGTGTGGGGTGGGGGGGGGGGGGGGGGGCTGGAAGCTTGAGGGACAGAATAGTAAGTAAAAATCCTCTGAGTCTGTCTGTCCTTCCTCCCTCCCTCTCTGTCTCCGTCTCTCTCTTTCTCTTCTCTGTCTGTCTCTCTGTCCCGGTCTCTCTCTGTCTTCCCGTCTCTTCTGTCCTGTCTGTCTGTCTGGTCTCTCCTCCTCTCCTCTCTCTCTCTCTCCTCTCTCTCTCCTCTCTCTCACTCCTCTCCCTGCGACACGCATGCTTTATTTCTGTTCTGTCTCTTTCTCTTTCTCCTTGATCCTTCTCTCTCCGGCGCGTATGCTTCCCTCTCCCTCCCCCCTATCCCTCACCCTATCTTGTCCCCCCTATCTCCTTCTCTCTGTTCTCCCTCACTCTGAATACTCGAAATCTCGTGTCAAAAAGGGCATAAACTGCAGTCACACATATATACTCGAGTCAACTCTCTCCGTCTTCCTTCTCTCTCTCTCTCTCTCTCTCGTCGCTCTCCTCTCCTCTCCTCTCCTTCCCCTCCCTCTCTCATAATCTCCGTCCCTCTATTCTCTCCTTCTCGCTATGTCTGTATGTCTCTCGTCTGTGTACGTATGTATGTATGCATGCGATGTATGTATGTATGTGTGTGTGTGTGTGTGTGTGTTGTATGTATAGGTATGTATGTATGTATGTATTGTATGTATGTATGCATGTATGTATATATGTATGTATGCTCTCTCTCCGTCTCACAACAAATGCGCGCGCGCGCGTATTGTTTTGTGTGTGTGTATGTGGTGTTTGTGTGTGTGTGTGTGTGTGTGTGTGTGTGTGGTGTGTGTGTGTGTGTGTGTGTGTGTATGTGTGTGTGTGTGTGTGTGTGTTGGTGTGCGCGTGCGTGGCATGTGTGTTCGTGCGTAGATAGGTAGATAGATATAGATAGACGGATAGATAGATATATAGATGCCTGATAGATAGATATAGATGGATGGATAGATAGATGATGGATAGATGGACAGACAGACAGACAGATCGATATATAAATAGATAGATAGATAGATAGAGATAGATAGATAGATAGATAGATAGATAGACAGATAGACAGGCAAGCAGCAGACAGGCAGACAGACAGACGGATAGACAGATAGACAGACAGACAGAGACGATAATTTCTTAATCTCCAGATCTTATCAAAGCGATGCACGCAACGCCAAAATAAAACTCACGTTTCACGACAAAAAACAAACAAACAAAAAACAAATAAACCAATTTTACGGGATTTCATAAAGAAACACACAAACACAAGACAGTGAAGAAATTCAACACGAACAAACAAAACAACAAAGACAGGAAGTAAATTCAACACAAACAAACCAACAAACAACAAGGGCAGCCAGGAAATTCAACACAAACAAACAAACAACAAAGACAGGAAGTAAATTCAACACAAACAAAACAAGAAAGACAGCGAAGAAAAATTACACAAGGAAGCTAAACAAACAACAAAGGCAGCAAGGAAATTCAACACAAACAAAGTAAAAAACAAAAAAACAAACAAAAAAAAAAAAAAAAAAAAAAAAAAAAAAAAAAAAAGAAGAAAAAAAAACGAAACGTGCTAAAAGAAAAACGTGTCACGTGTGTGTGTCCCTCTGTGTGTGTGTGTGTGTGTGTGTGTGTGTGTGTGTGTGTGTGTGTGTGTGTGTGTTGTCTGCCGTGTGTTCTGTGTGTGAGTGTGTGTGTGTGTGTGTGTGTGTGTACACTTCTGCCCCCAACCCACTTCCCCCCCTCCCCCCCCCCCCCCCCACCCCATGACTGCGGCTGCGTACTTACGGGACAAGGTCGCAGAGGTAGGTGACCACCTTGTTGTAGTCCTCGTCCGTGACGTCGGGCGCCCCCTGGCGGTCAGGAAAGGTCAGAATGGGCGCACCGTTCTTGCTCTTGCCTCCTGGCAACATCCATCCCCCCCCCCCCCCCCCCCCCCCCCCTTCAAGTTAGTGTCAAAGGGAGGTAACGACAGGCGGAAACTGACACAAGCTTCAAGGAAAGAAAGACTACTCTTCCGCCGGACAAAAACTGACAGACACATTACAAGACAAAACGCAACGCGTTTCGACCTCTTGGGTCTTCTCCAGGCAAGAGAGATAAGACAGATGATGTTGCTTGTAGCCCAGCCGACCGCCAAGGGCCATGTCAGGGCTGTCACCGTTGAAGTCAACTCACAAGTCATTAACACACAACAACAACACAACAACAACAACAATAACTCATTCACACAACCCTTTTACCCTCTAAAAAAAAAACGCACAGAAAATTTCGTTGAAAATCTTCTTTTCCGTAAAATCTGAAATCAGATGCAAAAAAAAAAAAGTTGATCTCTTTGAGTAATTAAAAAAAAAAAGTCACATCAGGTGGAGGTGGGACATCTCTGAACAAGGTTTTCGTGGAGCCTGCAGTAAAATGCTTCTGTCTCACATCGTCCCAAGTCCCAC
>JADBJO010001645.1:35000-40000 GCA_016801955.1 Conus betulinus
GGTGGCGACATTACGGCGATGCCAAACCGGACGTAGATCGATAACGCTTATTCCGTGTTTTCACGTGCATGCGTTTGGCTGTGTCTGTCTGTAGCCGCACATCGTTGCGTGATGCCAACTCTTTTTTTTTTTTTTTTTTCATTTTTATTTTTTATCCCTGCTCTACTCCGCACACAATCTCTCCTTTTCATGTGGCTTCGAACGGAGATTGTGGGCGCTCTCTCTCTCTCTCTCTCTCTCTCTCTCTCTCTCTCTCTGTGAAGACATCGTGTCTGGTTGGAGTCTTACTGTGAGTCAGAACAGAGTCAGGTCCTTTCCAAGACCGAAAAGGGTCATACACTGCTATGAAACGTGCGAAACAAAAAGGCACATTCCGTTTTCATCTGTGCCAATATAAGGTGATGTGAATAAACGGATTTCTCTCTCTCTCCCTCTCTCTCTCTCTCTCTCTCTCTCTGCGGCGCACGCGTGTGTGTTATATGTGAGTGCGTGCGTGCGTGCACACCCACAAACACACACACGCAAGCACAGCGCGCACGCGCGCGCGCGCAAACACACACACACACAGACGCACACGCACACACGCACACACACACACAGAATTCATAATCTACGACAACGACATTAGGAACAGGAGAGTACAATAGACTCCCCCCCCCCCCCCCCCCCGCCGCCTCCCTCCCTCAAATATACTTCAAAACCCGAAATGTGTGCGATGTAACACAAAAAATAGCAGTTACAATGGAATACACAAACAATAGCAACACTAACTAACCAAACACGGCATGCACCGACATGAGAAAGACAGAAAACATAAGACAAAAAGACACACCACACACACACACACACACACACACACACACACACACACACACACCGTCAATGTTTCTTTACTGTCACGCAAATGCGTTTCACTGGCGGTGAAAAGAGAATAGAAACAGGCATATGTATGATGAGATCAGCAGAAGGAACAGACGAAGGGAAGGGAGGTGGGGGAGGGGGAGGGGGGCATGGGAGTAGGGAATTCTGAGCAGATGATGAGAGTGAGGGGCCCGAAGGTGAGGTGAGGGAAAGGGGGAGGAGGGGGCGGAGGGGAAGAGAAAGAAAGGGGAGGAAGGAGAAGAAGGGGGAATGGGTAGGGGGAATAGGTGGGTGGAGATCTCGCTACTACCATTGGGTGAAGAACACGTAGTCCAGAACACCACGATATGGAATTTCATTGTGACTGTTATTGAAATGAAACAACTCAAAGTGCCAAACGAACCAAACGAAACAACTCAAAGCCCAAAACGAACCAAAAAGAAACAACTCAAAGCCCCCAAACAAACCAAAAGTAACAACTCAAAAGAAACCAAAAGAAACACCTCAAAGCCCCAAAAAAAAACCAACTCAACCCCAAACCAACCAAAAAAAAACAAACTCAAAGCCCCCAAACATCAAAAACCAAAAAGAAACAACTCAAAGCCTCAGACAAACCAAGAGAAACATCTTAAAGCCCCAAACGAACCAAGACAAACAACTCAAAAACCCCAAACGAACCAAGAGAAACAACTCAAAGCCCCAAACGAAACAAAAGAATGTGTGTACATGGATGAATGTGCAAGTCTCTCTCTCTCTCTCTCTCTCCTCTCTCTCTCTCTCTCTCTCGAGTCCTCTCTCTCTCTCTCTCTCTCAAATATTCTTTGCTCCTCCGTCTCAAACGGATTCGATTCAGGTCATCAGGTGAGAGCTAACCTGTTATATCAATGTGGGGTGTATGGACGCTCCAAACCACAATACAATATGAAATACACATTTCTTTCACGGATTTGACGTTTCAGTACTCTGAGAGAGAGAGAGAGAGAGAGCGAGAGAGAGATGAGAGAGAGAGAGAGAGAGAGAGAGAGAGAGAGGAGAGAGACCGAGAGAGAGACAGACAGAGACCAGACAGACGGACAGACAGACGAGACGAGAGAGACAGGGAGGAGAGTGAGAGAGAGAGAGAGAGAGAGAGAGAGGAGAGTCAGACAGACAGACAGACAGACTGACAGAGAGAGAGAGAGAGAGAGGGAGTCAGACAGACAGACCTTAAGACGGTCAGAGAGAGAGAGAGAGAGAGACGAGGAGAGAGAGAGAGAGAGAGAGAGAGAGAGAGAGAGAGAGAGAGAGAGAGAGAGACATACAAGAGACAAATAGACAGACAAACAGAGAGAAGAACAGAGAGAGAGAGTGAGACAGGACAGACAGGACAGACAGACAGAGGGCAGGCAGGCAGACAGACAGACGGGACTCTGTGTGTGTGGTGTGTGTGTGTGGTGTGTGTGTTGTGTGTGTGTGTGTGTGTGTGTGTGAGAGAGAGAGAGAGAGAGAGAGAGAGAGAGAGAGAGAGTGAGAGAGAGAGAGAAGACAGAGAGAGGCAGAGACAGAGAGAGACAGAGACAGAGCAAGACAGAGAGAGAGAGACAGAGACAGACAGATAGAGAGAGAGACAGAGAGAGAGAGATAGAGACAGACAGAGAGAGAGAAAGAGAGAGAGAGAGAGAGAGAGAGAGGGTGAGGAGGAGGGATAAGCCCTGTCTTGTGCACAGTCTTCCTCCTCCCCCTCTCCTTTCTCTTTTCTCACCACCCACTCCCATGCACAGACCCCCACCCCATCCGAACCCCATCCCAAACAAACTCTGTGTGTGTGTGTGTGTGTGTGTGTGTGTGTGTGTGTGGGTGTGTGTGTGTGTGTGTGTGTGTGTGTGTGTGTGTGTGTGGTGTGTGCGTGTGTGTGCGCGCGCGCGCGCGTCTGTGCGTGAGCGAGAGAGAGAGAGAGAGAGAGAGAGGAGAGAGAGAGAGAGAGAGAGAGTGAGAGAGAGAGTGAGTGTGTGTGTCTGTGTGTGTGTATCTCTGCTCTCTGCTACTGCTCTCTGCTATCCCCCAACCCCCCACCCTCTCTCTCTCCCTCTTACTCTCTCTGTCTCTCCAGCTTTCATATAATCCTACCCTCTCATCCACCCATCCCCCCCCCCCCTTCTCTCTCCTGCCCTCACCCCCCACGCCCTTCCTCCCCTTCCCTTGCTCCCCACCCGCACCCCCTCCCCAACCCCCCATCTTCACCACCCCCCACCCCCATCCCAACCCCCCACCTTCCCCAACCCCCCACCTTCCCCACCCCCACCCCCCCTACCTTCCCTACCCCCCACCTTCCCCAAACCCCACCCTCTCTTCACCCCCCACCTTCCCCCCCCTCCCCCCGCCCCCCCCCCCCCACCTTCCCCACCCTGGATGGCAGAGGCGCGCTCACTCACTCACTCACCAATCTTGGGGTGGTAGGAGCAGGAGCAAGACTCCCTGCTGGTGGAAGCGTAGCGGGACTGGCGGAGCGCCCACTGGGCGATGCGGCGGCTCTCCGCGATGATGCCGTTGCGCCCGTGCACGTCCTCCTCGGGCAGGGGCAGCAGCTCGCCGTCCCGGTCGGGGGCTGTCGGTGGACGGGGGTGTCGGTGGTGGCCGAGAAGACGGAGGACGTCCAGCCGCCCGAGGAGTCCCCGGAGTCGCTGGAGAGGCGGCGGTCCAGGGCCGAGCTCCTCTGCTTGAAGTTCTCCACGAAGTGCTCGATGTCGTCCTCGATCTTGCGGTGCACGAAGAGCGGCTGCGTCAGGTGGTGGTGGTTGTTGTTGTTGGTGTTGAGGTTGGTGTTGGTGTTGGTGTTGGTGGTTGGTGGCGGTGGGGGTGGAGGTGGAGGTGGGTGGTGGTGGTGTGGTGGTGGTGGTGGTGGTGGTGGGGGGGTGGTGGTGGGGGTGGGGGTGGGCGTGGGGGTGGTACCCGGGCCCTGGACCCACGCCGGAGTAGGCCCTGTTTCCGGCGAGGCCCAGGCGGGCGTCTTCGCTCTCTGGACTGGACAGCATGGCTTGGAGAGGGAGAGGGAGGGGGATCGGGAGGAAGGGGGGGGGGGGGGGGGGGGGGGAGAGGAAGGGGCGTGGCTCACCAAATGAGGCTGGAGAAGCAGGCAGGTCTTCCTCCAATCAGCACGACTGTTGGGGACGATGGGACACCAGGGTGTGAGCAACTACCTCAACGCTTGAATTGTGTTTGTTTGTTTGTTTTCCTTAAAGTAGATCAGCCAGTACTGGACAGATCCTTCAAGTCTGTGAAGGGGGGCTTTGGCACTCTCCGAGGACCAGTCTTTCCTGGTGACGTTCAGGTGAAGGTCCACACCCTCCAGTGACCACAGAGGCAGTCGGAGATCACCATCTTCAGACAGCAGCGGGCAGGCAAAAAGCGGTTCACCTTGCACCGACATCTTCAACACAACCAACACACGTCAGCACCGGCCAGCGACCAGTAACCCGCACAGCCCCCCCCCCCCCCCCCCCCCCGCCCACCCCCACGACTTTGTGTGCTGGACGTCGACGGGGTTTGAACGCCAAACTTGTAGCCTGCCGACATGTGGCTGTACCACCGAGCCACGGAGCTGTTTCCGCTGAGGAGAGGGGGGGGGGGGGGGGGGGGGGGGGGGGGGGGGGAGGAGGGGGGGGGGTTGGAGGGTTATTCCTCAGGAAGATGATGCCCCCGCGGGGCCAAAATAATCGGGGCCCGAGAGTTCACGCCTTCGAAGCCGAACACCTGAGGAAAGACGAATGTGTGATAGGAAAAAAGACAGGCGTGTAAAAGGAGGAAAGTTTGGTGTGTGACAGGAGGAAAGACAGGTGTGTGGACAGGAGGAGAGACAGGTGGCAGGAGGAAAGACAGGGTGTGGCAGGAGGAAAGACAGGTGGGTGACAGGAGGAAAGACAGGTGTGTGGCAGGAGGAAAGACAGGTGTGTGGCAGGAGGAAAGACAGGTGGGTGACAGGAGGAAAGACAGGTGTGTGACAGGAGGAAAGACAAGTGTGTGGCAGGAGGAAAGACAGGTGTGTGACAGGAGGAGAGACAGGAAAAACGGTGCCAGAGCAAACTGTCTGCAGCTCTCTGCACAGTCTGAGACTGACAAGACTGGCCTCGGAAGGTGGGGGGGCGGGGGGGGGGGGGGGGGGG
>JADBJO010001645.1:55000-62500 GCA_016801955.1 Conus betulinus
GACAGGATACACTTGCAGACTGAAGTCTGCATACTTTGTGGCAGTTGTTGTCGCTGGCAACAGTCTGTCTGGTTCTGTGTGTGTGTGTGTGTGTGTGTGGGTGGGGGTGGGGGGTGGTGGGGGGGTGGGGGGGGGGGGTTTGTGTGGGTGACGTCGTCTGCCGCTCTCCTAGCTTTGGTTCCTGGTGAACTTTGGGGTTGATATCACGTCTGGAGTGAGTGTCCATGGTGGTGCAACAAGTGAAACTTTGGGCGTTAAAGAAACACGATTCCCATTTCGATTTTGTCCGTGCGCTTGTTCGTTCTTTACTGGATGTAATATTATCCTCCCGCCCCTCCCGTCCTTTCTTGTCTTTTTTCCATTTTTTTGGGTAAGAAATGGGCCTCTCAAATGGGCCTTAGAGACCATAACAGATGCTACTATTCCTTCTCGCACCTTATAGACCAAAACACAGTCAGTTCTTGCAAGTTCACGTGCAAATCGTTCACCAATACCCCCCCCCCCCCCCCCTACCTCTCCTACGCCCACAGATCTCCGATTGCCCCCCTCACACCCCTCACCTTCAGCGTCTCCCCTCCCCCCCCTCCCGAAACACACACAAATACTTCACGCACGCGCAAGCACGCACGCGTGTACACACACACACACACACACACACACACACACACACACACACACACACATACTACTAAAACTTTATGACTACCCGCTAATCGCAAAATGATATGATAAAAAAAAAATGGGGATGGAGGGGGGGGGGGCTAGACTGCAATATCTATGTCATTAAGTTTTAATTATATTCTGCTCGCATGGATAACTTAAGTCAAATGCAAATCACGGGCAACAACTTGTTGACAAGTGATTTCTTCACCCAGTTATTGTTGTTGGGAGTTCACGTGAGTCCCACTGAACAGTGAATATTTTCGGCGACCAGGTCTAAAAGGAAGCAAACACTGGAAAAAAGAGTGCTCTTCTTTTTTGAGAGAGAGAGAGAGAACAGAGACAGAGAGGGGGGGGGGGGAGGGGAGGGGGAAGGGAGAGACGAGAGGGGGGAGGGGAGAGAGGAGGGGGAGGAGGAGGAGGGAGAGAGGAAAGGGGAGAGAGGAGAGAAGACGAGAGAGACAGGAGAGAGAGAGAGAGAGAGAGAGGAGAGAAGAGAGAGAGAGAGAGAGAGAGAGAGAGAGAGAGAGAGAGAGAGAGAATGATTCAGTGTCTGTGTAAACCAATCAATAAATCTAATGTTTTTTTTTAGATTTTTTTTTATTCTTTTTTTTTACTTTTTTTTTTTTTGCTAAATAAACGCGTCCCTTTATCAATGTCATACTCAAAACAAACGGCTGTCCTACAGTATTTTCATTCGATGATGTTGATGGCATCAGCCGGATTGCTCTGAGAGAATTAAAAAAAAAAAAACTTGAAGCAGAAAAAAAAAAAAAAACAAAAAAAACACCTGCTATAGATTCATTTCTCTCTAAGATCTCTGGCCAAAGGTCTAGGCGGCACGGAATGATCCGCCCCTTCGTCCAGACCTGGGCATGCATGATGGGCAGACCCCCCCCCCCCCTCCCCCCCCCCTCCTCCCCCCCCCCCACACACACACACACTTTCTGCCCCCCGCCACAAGCCTGTAACGAAACCAGTGAAGCGAAATGCCAGACACACCACAACTCCGAAACACACCTCCCACGGGGACGCTCCCGCCCGCTGCTTCCCCTCAGCGAGCTCTCTTCTTATTGTCCTCAATGGCCCCCAGCAGCTTGGGGGGCCCGCATCGGCGGGACTGTTATCAGGCGCCGGACAGCACCGAACTGACGAGGCAGCAGCGCAGTGTCTCCTCTGGTGGGTTGCCTGCAGGCGCTCGTGGACTGCCGCCTGACAGCCGTCCTGTGCCGGCGCTGCAGCGGGACGGGCAGGCCTGGCCTGGACAGGCACTGTGGCTGGAAACACGGTGCCGGGAGAAGCGGATGGGCAGTGTAATAATGCCCCTGACGTGACAACGGGAGTGATAATAATGCCCCTGACGTGACACAGGGGGTAATAATAATGCCCCTGATGACACGGGAGTAATAATAATGCCCTTCGCGTGACACGGGAGTGATAATAATGCCCCTGACGTGACACGCGAGTAATAATAATGCCCCTGACGTGACACGGGAGTGATAATAATGCCCCTGACGTGACAAGGGGGGTAATAATAATGCCCCTGACGTGACATGGGAGTAATAATAATGCCCTTCGCGTGAAACGGGAGTGATAATAATGCTCCTGACGTGACACGCGAATAGTAATAATGCCCCTGACGTGACACGGGAGTGATAATAATGCCCCTGACGTGACACAGGGGGTAATAATAATGCCCCTGACGTGACACGGGAGTAATAATAATGCCCTTCGCGTGACACGGGAGTGATAATAATGCCCCTGACGTGACACGGGAGTGACAAAATAATGCCCCTGACGTGACACGGGGAGTGATAATAATGCCCCTGACGTGAAACGGGAGTGAAAATAATGCCCCTGACGTGACACGGGAATGATAATGCTCCTGACGTGACACGGGAGTAATAATACCCCTGACGTGACACGGCGGGGTTAATAATGCCCCTGACGCGACACGGGAGTAATAATGCCCCTGACGTGACACGGGAGTAATAATAATGCCCCTGATGTGGACACGGGAGTAATAATGCCCCTGACGTTACACGGGAGTAATAATAATGCCCCTGACGTGACACGGGAGTAATAACAATGCCCCTGATTTGACACGTGAATAATAATAATGTCCCTGACGTGGCACGGGAATAGTAATGCCCCTGATGTGACACGGGAGTAATAATGCCCCTGACGTGACACGGGAGTAATAATGCCCCTGACGTGACAGGGGAGTAATAATGCCCCTGACGTGACACGGGAGTAATAACACCCCTGACGTGACACGGGAACGATATGCCCCTGATGTGACACATGAGTGATAATGCTCCCTGACGTTACACGGGAGTAATAATGCCCCTAAGGTGACACGGGAGTAATAATGCCCCTGACGTGACACAGGAGTAATAATGTCACTGACGTGACACGAGAGTAATAAGGCCCCTGACGTCATACGGGAGTAATAATGCCCCTGACGTGACACGGGGAGTAATAATGCCCCTGTCGTGGCGATGGAGTGATAATGTCCCCCTGACGTGGCAATGGAGTGATAATGCCCCCTGACAGGGCACGGGAGTAAAAAAATAAAATGCCTCTGAAGTGGCAGGCGAGTGGTGATTCCCCCGACTTGGCAAAAGCGACACCGATGATAATTCGGGGACGTTTCCTTTTTCGGTCTGTCGCCCTTGTCGACAACATCTTGTCTGTTTGTGTCAAAGATCCACACGGATTTCAAACGGAAAGAATCTAAATTAGAAACTAGATTTGTTTCAGTTATTTTCAAAGCGAGCCGTACTGCGGACGGAAATGGAAAACATTTCAAAAGAGAAACCATGATCATTCCGCCGGGACGAAAGGGACAAACAAAATGGCAGGACAAAACACGACACGTTTCGACCTCCCTGGTCTTTCTCGGGCAAAGATCAACGACGGTCAGAAACAACGAAGACGACGAACAACGGACAATCACTGATCTTCTCAAACGGTTGCGCAAAATGGACGCTGGATGGAAACGAGGCCGTTTGGGGATTGTTGAAACTTTGTCTATTTTTTCATCAGGGGTTTCTTCTATTTATGAACATTGTCTACCATGTTGGATGGGGTCCTTGAAGGGGGCCAGGTTTGTACGCTTTGTCGCGGTTGGGCCACCACACCCGCTTCACGCGCCTGACGGACACAAACGAAAAGCACGCACACCTGTCTGCTCTCCGCTCCTCCTGTTCCCCCCAGGGGCAGAGCACTCTAAGAGACAGGGGCCAGAGTGGACACCAACATGAAGTGGATTCCCTCCCGTTGTCAGCTGCCTATTTCTGTAAACGTCCGTCTGTCTGTTTTTACCTGTGTGTCTGCCTGTTTAAATGTCTGTCTATCTGTCTCTCTGTCTGTCTGTCTGTCTGTCTGTCTTCTCTGTTTCTCTCTTCTCTCTTCTCTCTCTCTCTCTCTCTCTCTCTCTCTCTCTCTCTCTCTCTCTCCATCCCATCTCTGACGTGGCACGGGAATAATAATGCCCCTGACGGGACTGGGAGTAATAATGAGGTGGCAATGGAATGATAATGCCCCGTGACAGGGCACGGGAGTAATAATGCCCCTGATGTGCAATGGAATGATAATGCCCCCGTGACAGGGCACGGGAGTAATAATGCCCCTGAGGTGGCAATGGAATGATAATGCCCCGTGACAGGGCACGGGAGTAATAATGCCCCTGATGTGGCAATGGAATGATAATGCCCCGTGACAGGGCACGGGAGTAATAATGCCCCTGACGTGGCAATGGAATGATAATGCCCCCTGACAGGGCACGGGAGTAATAATGCCCCTGGCGTGGCAATGGAATGATAATGCCCCCTGACAGGGCACGGGAGTAATAATGCCCCTGATGTGGCAATGGAATGATAATGCCCCGTGACAGGGCACGGGAGTAATAATGCCCCTGATGTGGCAATGGAATGATAATGCCCCCTGACAGGGCACGGGAGTAATAATGCCCCTGACGTGGCAATGGAATGATAATGCCCCTGACAGGGCACGGGAGTAATAATGCCCCTGGCGTGGCACGGGAGTAATAATGCCCCTGACGTGGCACGGGAATAATAATGCCCCTGTCTGTTTTACCTGTGTGTCTGCCTGTTTAAATGTCTGTCTGTGTCTGTCTGTCTGTCTCACTTTGTTTCTCTCTCTCTCTTTCTCACTCATTTTCCCTCTCGCTCCACCCCTTCTCTTTCTCTTTCTGTCCCTCTCTCTCTCTTTGCACCTCTTTCTGTCCTATCACATGGAAAGAAAATTAGAAAGTGGAGAGACAGAGACAGAGAGAGAGAGAGAGAGAGAGAGAGAAGAGAGAGAGAGAGAGAGAGAGAGAGAGAGAGAGAGAGAGAGGAGGGGGGGGGGAGAAGAGAGAGAAAGAGTGTGAGAGAGAATGTGTGTGTGTGTGTGTGTGTGTGTGTGTGTGTCTGTGTGTGTGTGTGTGTGTGTGTGTGTGTGTGTGTGTGTGTGAGTGAGAGAGAGAGAGAGAGGAGAGAGAGAGAGAGAGAGAGAGAGACAGACAGACAGACAGACAGACAGACAGACAAACTGACTGACAGACGGACAGACAGCCAGCCAGCCAGCCAGCAGCCAGCCACAGACCACCACTTAGAAACCCGACACAAAAGAAGTACCCCCCCCCCCCTCCTCCCCCAACACAGTCCGTTTTTTCTGACCGAGCCGTACAACACCACCCCTCCGTCACCACCACCACCACCACCACCATCATCATCATCATCATCATCACCATCATCACTAATTGCATCGCACTAATTACGAGCATTGTTTCTGCCTCGCGCGGCGGCTTGGGAACAAATCGCGCAGGACAGCTTTGCCCACCACACGCGAAAGGGGGAAGCTGTACTGCTGGGACTGTCCGGAATGCCCGGCAGCAGTCTGTCGCTCAGTGTGGGGGAGGTGGGACGTGGGAGGGGTGCAGGGGTGGGGGGGGGGGGGGGGGGGGGGGTATCGCAGCGGAGAGGACTGGTGTGTCCTCTTGACCCGTGTGTGGTCAAAGGCATTACAGAGGTGTGTGTGTGTGTGTGTGTGTGTGTGTGTGTGTGTGTGTGTGTTTTTGTGTGTTCCATCCGCCATCAATGCGAAAACAACAACAACAAAATCTGCAAGTGCGTTCCCGCTCTGGGATGAATGACGTTAAGAGGAGGAGGAGAGGAAAGAGGAGCAGTGCTGTGTACGTGCCGGAATACTTTCCTTGAGACTCTCTCTCTCTCTCTCTCTCTCTCTCTCTCTCTCTCTCTCTCTCTCACTCACTCTCTTTCTCTCTCTCTTTGTCTTTGTCTTTCTCTCGTTGTTGTCTCTGTCTCTCTCTCTCTCTCTCTCTCTCTCTCTCTCTCTCTCTCTCTCCCCCTGTCTCTCTCTCTCTCTTCCCTTGTCCAGGCCAAGACGAGTTTTTTCAACAGCTAGTTCATATGTTTTAGTTGTTTCAAAGACAAGTCTGTTATTACGCCCCCGTTGAGGGTCTCCCGTCAACTTCAGAAAAGTCTGCTGAACTCGGCACTCGGCAACTGCAGGATATGACGCTATCCCGCCTCCCTGCCCCCTCCCCCCCTCCCCATCCCCTCCCCCTCCCCCCTCCCCCTCCGATCAGGCAAAGGAGATCACACTGACGTCATCCTCAGGCTGACGACGATGACCGCCCATTCCCCTGCCACCAAACCTCAACGTCCCTGTGCTGTGTATCGCAGAGAGTGATCCTCCCAGGGAAACAGGAATAAGTGAAGGGCTGAGGAACACACAAGAAGCCAACAAACAGGCAAAGTCAGCGTTGTATTTTAAATTCTCCATCTGGTTAATTTTTTGCCAACCCCGCCCAGGTTATTCAATGGTGCTGATGCTGATAGTGAGAAACTTGCTTGTACTGATAAACATGTGGCTGACGATGATCATCGTTTGACTTTCTTTGTTCCCCAGTCTTTGTATGACGCTCAAAACAATGATCGGCAATTCGACATGAAAGTGCGTGGCGCCGGTACGCAATGAGTGACAATGCGCAATGACTGTGAGGAAAAGTGCGTGACACAAACAGATTTCCATGCGAGTGTTAGTGCAGAAAATACCGAAGGCTGTGAAAATCAAAAGTGATGAAACCAAACGTGATTCAACAGCAATGCGTTTACCCGACACAGAGCATCAAACTGGTGTGAGTCTTAGAGCATCTCATACACACACACACACACACACACACACACACACACACACACACACACACAGCGCCCACCTGACTACAGAAGCTAGTAATGTGCAAGAGGAAACAAGAGTCTTGTCAACAAAAAAACAACACTGGCACACAGATCACGGCAAGTATTGAGGACAGAGGGAAAAGCTTGGACAATCTCCTCCCCGTTAGCAGCGATGCTCAACACATCACCTCCACCTGGAGCACAGAGGTTCTGAAAGGAAATCCTCACCGACCGGGACCCATCGTGTCTGTTGTGTTGTAAAGTTGTGCAGTGGACTGTTTCTATCTAGATATGATTGACAGTCCCAGTGTCATGGAGAAATAGATTTGATAGCACGATGTGGGATCCATATCACGATGAACGTTTGGAAAGACCCAGTTGTGTTACGTCTTTTCGTCATGCGTGTTGTGTACGGGCCTCCTTCCCCTGTCTTTTTTTCTCCCCATCCCCCCCCCCCCCCCCCCCCCACCCCGTTCCCACACCCTGTCCCTCCATTGTCCTTATTGTGAATGGCCTCAACAGCCTAAAGCACATTACAGTATTCGTATTCTCTCTCTCTCTCTCTCTCTCTCTCTCTCCTCTCTCTCTCTCTCTCTCTCTCTCTCTCCGCTCGTGTGTGTGTGTGTGTGTG
>JADBJO010001645.1:67500-82500 GCA_016801955.1 Conus betulinus
TCCCACCCACCCCCGCACCCCCTATAGTTCTCATAGTCTTGCTGATGGTTCACATAGTGTCGCTGATGGTGTTGCTGATGTTTCACATAGTGTTCCTGATGGTTCTCCTAGTGTTTGCTGATGGATATCATGGTGTTGTTGATGGTGTTGCTGATGGTTCTCCTAGTGTTGCCGCTGGTGTTGCTACTGGTTGTCATAGTGTTGTTGCTGGTGTTGCTAGTTTTGCTGCTGGTTTCCATGGTGTTGCTGATGATTGCCATAGTGATTCTCATAGTGCTGTTAATGGTTCTCAAAGTGTTGCTTATGGTGTTGCTGATGGTTTTCATAGAGAATGCATGTGTGTGCGCGCGCACACACACACACACACACACACACACACACACACACACACACAAAACACACACACGTGTGTGTGTGTGTGTGTGTGTGTGTGTGTGTGTGTGTGTGTGCATATCTATTTAACTTCTTACATTTATTGTGGTTGAATTCATTTCAATGTGTGTATGTCTATGCCTGTTATATTTTTTTTAATAGTTGTTTCTTCTTTAATCATCATCATCATCATCATCATCATCATCATCATCATCATCATCATAATGTTCATAATAGTAATAAAAATAATGATAACAACAACAATAAAAATAATCACAATACTGTTATTATTATTATCATTATTGCTATTATTATCATTATTACCATTATTATTACTATTATTCACAGGCCATGAGAAAGATGTGAAGTTCCACGCGCACAAATGCCGAGAAGCAGAAAAGTCAAAAGGTCAAAGCCAGTTCTTCTTCAACGTCGTCAGTGGCGATGCCTCGGAAAGGGAAGCTGCTACGATTTACAGCTTGTATAATTTACTGGTTGCATGAGTTACGTCCCTTTCCCGGACACTTTTTTTTTTTTTTTTTTTTTTTTTTTTTTTTCGCCCGTGTCTCGCTGACGACCCGGGCTGGTGATAATGAAGACAGTCAGCAATTTCAGTTTTCTTTTCAGTAACTGAGCAGACGAGCTCACTGTGCCTTTTTTTTTTTTTTTTTTTTTTTTTTGGCGACGGAAAATTCTGAGAAGAATGTTGGCCAGTTGCAGAGTTTGGATGTGGGTCTTCCGCCGTTTCCCCTCGTGATGAAAATGTGATTATCAAAATATTTCATGCAGGGATGCATGAGGGTATGAACAGCGCTCCTATCTCCGCTCCTATCTCCACAAACTAATTGAGCTCTCGCGTAGGCACACGCCCTCTGTCACTCACATCAGGCCCTCAAAAAAAAAAAAAAGGGGATGGGAAATCAACAACATTAGAAGAAAAAAAAAGAAAAAAAAAAAGAAAGTTTTATTATTTTGATTCCAAGTTCTCAGCCGTAAACTACACAACACATGGATCTGTATCGTATACAAATTGTACTCAGTGCACAGATAATCCAATAATTCCACAATGTACAGATAATCGAATAGTTTGCATCTTCCCTCTCTCAGTTAATTTTAATTATCCAGAAAAAAAAAAAAAACAACAACACTGCAATATTTCATCTAGTTACCCACAAAAGAGCACAAGACAGGCATAAACATTCACAATTTCCCAGTTGTTTCCTTTGGTTAATTAAACTGCTCCGTCCCCAATCGTCGTCAGTCAGTACCACTACGGTCACCATGACCTGCCTTCCGTCCCTATCATCAGTCAATACCACTACGGTCACCATGACCTGCCTTCCGTCCCTATCATCAGTCAATACCACTACGGTCACCATGACCTGCCTTCCGTCCCTATCATCAGTCAATACCACTACAGTCACCATGACCTGCCTTCCGTCCCTGTCATCAGTCAATACCACTATAGTCACCATGACCTGCCTTCCGTCCCTATCATCAGTCAATACCACTACAGTCACCATGACCTGCCTTCCGTCCCTATCATCAGTCATACCACTACAGTCACCATGACCTGCCTTCCGTCCCTATCATCAGTCAATACCACTACAGTCACCATGACCTGCCTTCCGTCCCTGTCATCAGTCAATACCACTACAGTCACCATGACCTGCCTTCCGTCCCTGTCATCAGTCAATACCACTACAGTCACCATGACCTGCCTTCCGTCCCTGTCATCAGTCAATACCACTACAGTCACCATGACCTGCCTTCCGTCCCTATCATCAGTCAATACCACTACAGTCACCATGACCTGCCTTCCGTCCCTATCATCAGTCAATACCACTACAGTCACCACGACCTGCCTTCCGTCCCTATCATCAGTCAATACCACTACAGTCACCACGACCTGCCTTCCGTCCCTGTCATCAGTCAATACCACTACAGTCACGTTGACCTGCCTTCCGTCCCTATCATCAGTCAATACCACTACAGTCACCATGACCTGCCTTCCGTCCCTGTCATCAGTCAATACCACTACGGTCACGTTGACCTGCCTTCCGTCCCTATCATCAGTCAATACCACTACAGTCACGTTGACCTGCCTTCCGTCCCTATCATCAGTCAATACCACTACAGTCACGTTGACCTGCCTTCCGTCCCTATCATCAGTCAATACCACTACAGTCACGTTGACCTGCCTTCCGTCCCCCTCATCAGTCAATACCACTACAGTCACCACGACCTGCCTTCCGTCCCCCTCATCAGTCAATACCACTACAGTCACCATGACCTGCCTTCCGTCCCTATCATCAGTCAATACCACTACGGTCACGTTGACCTGCCTTCCGTCCCCCTCATCAGTCAATACCACTACAGTCACCACGACCTGCCTTCCGTCCCCCTCATCAGTCAATACCACTACAGTCACCACGACCTGCCTTCCGTCCCCCTCATCAGTCAATACCACTATAGTCACCATGACCTGCCTTCCGTCCCCCTCATCAGTCAATACCACTACAGTCACCATGACCTGCCTTCTGTCCCCCTCATCAGTCAATACCACTACAGTCACCATGACCTGCCTTCCGTCCCCCTCATCAGTCAATACCACTACAGTCACCATGACCTGCCTTCCGTCCCTATCATCAGTCAATACCACTACTACGTCACCATAATCTGCCTTCCGTCCCCCTCATCAGTCAATACCACTACGGTCACCATGACCTGCCTTCCGCCCCCCTCATCAGTCAATACCACTACGGTCACGTTGACCTGCCGGAAGCTGCCACACTTTTCGTGTCCGCCCGATTGACCGAATCCCGGTTGGGGGGGGGGGGGGGGGGGGGGGGGGGGGGGGGATAGGGGGGATAAACAGTGCAGCAGTCATTCTTCTGCCCTCAAAGTGACTCTCCTGGACCCCGTTGCACTTCGCCCTGTCCACAGAAAGGGCTCCTGTCGGCCTCTCCCACAGGTCTTCTCTGGCTGCAGACACCCCGCCGTTGTCTGGCAGCTCCCTGTCTAGGCCCCAACAGGCTAACACGTCTTGCTGTCGTTCGTTCTCCACACAGGAGACAATTCTCTACTCCTGGACTCTGGTTTGCCATGGATTCACAAGGCTGCAGTAGACCTCCTGGACACGTACCGTCTTCCTGTGTTGTCTGGACCTCGCTGTGTTGCTGTGAGCCGTCAGCGAGAGGGGGCGATTCCACCCTCCCCAAGGGAGTCACTTTTTGCTGGTTTTCTGAGCGTCTCTCAACCGTTGCTCGAACAAGGAGAAACAAAATCATACAGGTTCATCCCAATGGAATCACACACACACACACACACACACACACACACACACACACACACACACACACACACACACACACACACACACACTCAAAGGCACGCACGCAAAGGTTGCAAGCATACACACACACACACACACACACACACACGCACACACACACACACACAGAGGCGCAACCAGAACAACAACAGCATTGAAGATGCAGCCAGTGAGTCCCTGAAGCAGTTTTGGTTCAACCCATGGAATCACTTGTGTCTCCTTACACATGCGCAACAAAGAGTTGAGGACCGTGCGGTCAATGCGTCACTCTAATTCTACCTCACATTTGATTCACTTACACTACCTATGGTACAAAACCATTAGACCTCTTCACATGCCAGAACCAAATGCTTCAGGGATTTGCAGGTATACGACCCAAGGCCAATGTGGTGCAAATCGCCTGGCAGGTTGAAAGCCTCGCTGGATACGCAAGTTGAAGCCTTTTGCTGGATATGCAAGTTGAAGCCTTGTTGGATACACAGGTTGAAGCCTTGTTGGATACGCAAGTTGAAGCCTTGCTGGATATGCCGGTTGAAGCCTTGCTGGATACGCAAGTTGAAGCCTTGCTGGTTACGCAAGTTGAAGCCTTGTTGGATACACAGGTTGAAGCCTTGCTGGATACGTAAGTTGAAGCCTTGCTGTTTACGTAGGTTGAAGCCTTGCTGGATACGCAGGTTGAAGCCTTTTGCTAGATACGCAGGTTGAAGCCTTTTGCTAGATACGCAGGTTGAAGCCTTTTGCTAGATACGCAGGTTGAAGCCTTGCTGGATACGCAGGTTGAAGCCCTGCTGGATATGCCTGAATGCTCCCGAAGAGCCACTTGCAGGCTGACGGTCACTGAACCGAAACGTCGACACCCAGCCCCAAATGATGACACTCCTAGAGTTCACCAGAGAACCTTGTGAGCAGCCGTTGGTGGAGGTGAGACGTCTGCCTCTACTAGGACTGCCACTTTCATAGTCACTTGTCACTGTCCCCGTGGACAGGCGAATTTTCCCCCCAACTCTCTTCCTGCTTCAACATCTCACTCGGGTTACCGTCTTTAGTTGGTACTGGAGCTCACGCACTTGAAGACCCCAAGGAATTTAATCCCAACATCAGCGAAGCTTTCCTGAATTGGCTGAAGAGCCTGGAGAACTGTTGGCCGATCCGCTTCTCCCTCTCAGCAAAGAATAAACCAACTTACATATCCTCTTTCTCTTTATTTATCCATTAGAAATTTATTCATTTATTGATTTATCTCTATTCATCTGCCTATCAGTCTAGTCTATCTATTTCGCTCTATGCTTGCTCCCTGATTCTTAATGTTGCTGTATGATTTTGTCTGTATGAAAGCAACAAAATAAATAATTATAAAAAAAAAACAAACTAGACACATAAAGCAGCTACTGTGGCACAGTGGTAAGTATCACGGATTGCGGACGGGGAAGGTCGTGGGTTTGATTCCAGTCAGAACCTTCTATTTGTGGGATTTTTCGGCCCTGTCCGCTTCGACCCGGAGCAAATAGCGAGTCTGGGACCATGCCTTCCAATTTCAGCCACTTCATGGATGTGCCTCTGAGATCTTGCTCCAGTTTCCTTGCAAACATTTCAGGTGTCTGTATCTCTCGGGCCTGGTAGACGCCCGGATACGTTATGGAGGTAAGAGTGAAGTTCGGCGGTGTCATGTAGTCTCTGATAGGAATACAACAGCACAACACAATCGTCCTCATCATCATCCCAATAGATCAGCGCACGAAAAGAATCACAAAGTCTGTGGCAACTTCATGCCCTGCGTTCTTAGTGACGTCAGAGTCATTATCTCCCCTTTGGTGATTCTTCTCGAGGTCGTCGGTAGGGGAAGGTTCGTGGGAACTGTCGCTGCACGGACACTGAGGCACCCTCCGGGGTGGGGATACTCGCCCACGAGAGTTCTGAACAAACAGCGCAAAGGCGCGGGGGGAGGGAGGGGGGGGGGGGGGGGGGGTTAGCAGATGGCGTGCCGCGTATGTCAGATCGGAACAAAGCGACAATCACCACCACCGAAGTGACTTGGCGCTGTGCAGTGTCTCCGCTGGTGGGTTGTCTCATGACGACTTGATCTTGACTGCTCCCCGTGGATTGCCAGTGACTGAACGAAGAGTAGGAATGAACTGCTTGGGGGGGGGGGGGGGGGGGGGGGGGGGGGGGGGGCGGGGGGGGGGGGGGGGGGGGAAATGACGTGGAGGTAGAGAACAAGAGATGCCTATCTGAGCAACACAGAAATGATTACACCACCGGACGGAAAGGAACAAAAAGTTGCAAATTAGTCATTTCTTTTTTTTTTTTTTGTTTGTCTAAGTCTCTAACTTTTTTTTCTCATTGTGTAATCTGTTGTCGCTAAATTCGTTACTTAGTTGCTCTAAATATTTGTTCCAAGTTTGTAACTCGTTAGCTCTGAATTTGTAACTTTTGGTTCTAAATTACAAACCTGTTGACTTTCAGTTGTAAACTTCTTTGCTCTGAATTTGTTATTTATGGTTCTGAATCATCAACCTGTTGACTTTTCAGTTGTAACTTCTTTGCTCTGCATTTGTAACTTTTGATTCTAAATCATCAACCTGTTGACTTTTCAGTTGTAACTTCTTTGCTCTGCATTTGTAACTTTTGATTCTAAATCATCAACCTGTTGACTTTCAGTTGTAACTTCTTTGCTCTGAATTTGTAACTTTCTGTTCTAAATTATCAACCTGTTTACTTTTTCAGCAACTTTTTTTCCTCCCCACACTTTCGTTTGGTTTCCTTTACTACTCTTCGCTGGCTGCTTTGGGGGTGCTATTGGATTCTTTTTTGCACCCTTGGTGGTGAGAACACCACGGTATTATGGACTGTGGTGTGTCTCTATTTGACGCCAGGAGCGCAGATACAACCAGCCGTGTCTCCCTGATGAGTTCCGACCCAGCGGACGAAAGGCCTCGGAGCAGGCAATACAAATATATCTGCCTTTAAAAGGGATTGCGATGGTTCCCTTATGCAGCCAGTGAAGAGCTTTCATATCTGATATATTTTCTTAATTTCAAGTTCCCAGTTTTTACACATCTCTCCAACCCCCCCCCCCCCCCCCCCCCCCCCCCCCCCCCCCCCCCCCCCACCCCCCCCCCCCCCCCCCCCCCCCCCCCCCCCCCCCCCCCTTTAAGTCCAAAGTTTTGCCAAGTCATTACTATGAAGACAATTTAGTTGTTGGCCTGCGCCCCCCCCCCCCCCCCCCCCCCCCCCCCCCCACTATATTAGATTGTTCGTCTTTGTATTTGTCTGGCTTTATTCAAGGTTAAAAGGCTGTGCCAGTCTTGAATAAAAGTTACTCTGTGTCAGGTTTCCTTATGGGAGCAAAAACTACCCCACTTGTTTACTGTCTGTTGACTTTCAGTTGTAACTTATTTGCTCTGAATTTGTAACTTTTATTTTTTGCCCTAAATTTGTAACTTCCATGTTCTAAATTCATTACTTGTTCGCTCTGCTTAGTTAGCAGCACGATACCCCTCATTTGGCTTCCTTTCTTCAGTCACCATATGCAGTCACTTTGTCTTCCACCTAAATAAACTAAGTATTCATTGATAATTGAGTGTGTCCTCGAGCCTTGGCAGCCGTCGGTGTTTTCTTTAAGTGTTCGTCAAATTCCACGATAGCTCTTTTGGAAACGTTTTAATTACAAAGAAGAATTCTTTGGATGTGAATGAAAACGGACTAATAAGTGTTCCACTGATGGCATACTCTTCCATGACGCTCAAAGTCACTGTGACATCAGACAGAAACCTCCACGACTTTTTCTTTCTGTGGCTCTTTTGTTGAATCACGGAACGATCCATTCACAGAATTAAGACGAAGGATTCACTTTGTCTGGAACTATGTTGCAAAATACGTGTGCAGTGGACGCCAGAATCAAGACAGAAAGAAAGAAACAAGACATGTTCTGCCACCTTTTGCTGTGACGTGTTTCCTTATTCGCTTATTCATAAACTGTAAATTTGTTTTAATGGGTTCACATGAAGAAAAAAAAAAATCCTGTGGGCACACACACGAAAAAAAAAATCCTGTGAGCACACATGGGGAAAAACAACCTGTGGGCACACATGAAGAAAAAAAATCCTATGGGCACACATGAAGAAAAAAATCCTGTGGGCACACATGAAGAAAAAATTCCTGTGGGCATACATGAAGAAAAAACAATCTTGTGGACACACATGAAGAAAAAAATCCTGTGGGCACACATGAAGAAAAAAAAAACCCTGTAGGCACACATGAAGAAAAAAATCCTGTGGGCACGCATGAAGAAAAAAAATCCTGTGGGCACACATGAAGAACCCCCCCCCCCCCCTGTGGGCACACATGAAGAAAAAAAATCTTGTGGGCACACATAAAAAAAAAGAAACCTGTGGGCACACATGAAAGAAAAAACCCTGTGGGCACACATGAACCCAAAAAAATTCTGTGGGCACACATAAAGAAAAAAATCTTGTGGGCACACATGAAGAAAGAGAAAACCTGTGGGCACACATGAAGAAAAAAGATCTGGTGGGCACACATAAAGAAGAAAAAACCTGTGGTCACACATGAAGAAGAAAAAAAACCTGTGGGCACACATTAAGAAAAAAAATGCTGTGGGCTCACATGAAGAAAAAGAAAACCTGCGGGCACACATGAACACAAACAAACTCTGTGGGCACACATGAAGAAAAAAAAATCCCTGGGCACACATGAAGAAAGAAATCCTGTGAGAACACATAAAAAAAAACCTGTGGGCACACATGAAGTAAAAAAAAAATCCTGTGGGCACACATGAAGAAAAAATCCTGTGGGCACACATGAACAAACAAACTTGTGGGCACAAATGAAAGAAAACACATCCTGTGGGCACACATGAAGAAAAAAAATCCTGTGGGCACACATGAAGAAAAAAAATCTTGTGGGCACACATGAAGAAAAACATCCTGTGGGCACACATGAAAAAAAAAATCCTGTGGGCACACATGAAGAAAAAAATCTTGTGGGACCAGCCGCCGTGGCGAAGTGGTTAGCGTCGCGGACTCCCGGCTGGGAGGTCGTGGGTTCGAATCCCATCAGAGTCATGTGGGTTTTTCTGCCCCGACCGGCTCCTACCCAGAGTTGAGTTTGCTGCGGACTCAGTTGGGAAGACTGGGACCACACAGTCGAGTTTCATCCACTTAATGGATGCGTTTCTGAGAGTGTTGCTCAAATTTCCTGACCAACACTGCAGGTGTCTGTATCTCTCGGGCCTGGTTGACGCCGGGATATATTATGAAAGGAAGCGTAGAGTACAGCCCTGTCATGTAGTCTCAGACCGAAATGGAAATCCGTAGCATCATCTTGATCATCATCATCCTCATTGTCATCGATCAGCATTAAAAAAAAAATGTCTCAAATTCTGTGGCCGTTCATGCCCTGCTCTCATGGTGACCTCAGTTTCGATGTCCTCTCCACGTCTGTGGCCTTGGTTTGGTTCCGTCGGGGTCACCGGCATCGGCGAGTCCATGGGGGCTGTCGTTGGACGGACGTGGTGGCGCCCTCCGGAGGGAGAGCTCACTCACGCCGGCTCCGCGACTAAGCAATTATTGTCGTCAGTAGGGGGCTTAGTAGGTGGTGTCCTGCGTATGTTAGATCAGAACAGGCGCCACTGAACACCACCGAAGTGACTCGGCAGCAGTGCAGTGTCTCCTCCGGTGGGTTGCCTCTTGACGACTTGACGGTGACTGCTCCCGTGGATTGTCGGTGCCGGGGCTGCGGCGGCCGACCGGGCTGTGGTTGTGGACGGGGTGTCGGAATGAGCGGCGTGGGTGCACTGCCTCTGAGGTGGCGCAGAGATTGGGACAGCAAAAAAAAAAAAAAAAAAAAAAAAAAAAATCTTGTGGGCACACATGAAGAAAAAATCCTATGGGCACACATGAAGAAAAAAAAAATCCTATGGGCACACATGAGAAAAAAAAAACTGGTGGGCACACATGAAGAAAAAATACTATGAGCACACGTGAAGAAAAAAAATCTTGTGGGCACACATGAAGAAAAACATCCTGTGGGCACACATGGAGAAAAAAATCTTGTGAGCACACAAGAAGAAAAAAAATCCTGTGGGCACACATGAAAAAAAAATCCTGTGAGCACACATGGGGAAAAACAACCTGTGGGCACACATGAAGAAAAAAAATCCTGTGGGCACACATGAAGAAAAAAAAACCCTGTGGGCACACATGAAGAAAAAATCCTGTGGACATACATGAAGAAAAAAAATCTTGTGGGCACACATGAAGAAAAAAAATCCTGTGGGCACACATGAAGAAAAACAACCCTGTAGGCACACATAAAGAAAAATAACCCTGTAGGCACGCATAAAGAAAAAAATCTTGTGGGCACACATAAAGAAAAAAATCCTGTGGGCACGCATGAAGAAAAAAAATCCTGTGGGCACGACATGAAGAAAAAAATCTGGTGGGGCACACATGAAAAAAAAAGAAAACCTGTGTGCACACATGAAAAAAAAACCCTGTGGGCACACATGAACAAAAAAAAACCTCTGTGGGCACACATGAAGAAAAAAATCTTGTGGGCACACATGAAGAAAAAGAAAACCTGTGGGCACACATGAAGAAAAAAGATCTGGTGGGCACACATGAAGAAGAAAAAACCTGTGGGCACACATGAAGAAGAAAAAAACCTGGGGGGCACACATGAAAAAAAAATTCGTGTTGGCACACATGAAGAAAAGGGAAAACCTGTGGGCACACATGAAGAAAAAAGAATCCTGTGGGCACACATGAACAAAAAAAAAACTCTGTGGGCACACATGAAGAAAAAGATCCTGTGGGCACACATGAAAAAAAACCCTGTGGGCACACATGAAGTAAAAAAAAAGATTCTGTGGGCACACATGAAGAAAAAATCCTGTGGGCACACATGAACAAAAAACCTGTGGGCACAAATGAAGAAACAAATCCTGTGAGCACACATGAAGAAAAAAAAATCCTGTGCTCACACATGAAGAAGAAAATCTTGTGGGCACACATGAAAAAAAAATCCTGTGGGCACACATGAAGAAAAAAAAATCCTGTGGGCACACATGAAGAAAAAAAAATCCTATGGGCACACATGAAGAAAAAATCCTGTGGGCACACATGAAGAAAAAAATCCTATGGGTACACATGAAGAAAAAAGATCTGGTGGGCAGACATGAAGAAAAAAATCCTGTGTGCACACGTGAAGAAAAAAATCTTGTGAGCACACATGAAGAAGACATCCTGTGGGCACACATGAAGAAAAAAAAACTTGTGGGCACACATGAAGAAAAAAATCCTGTGGGCACACATGAAGAAAAAAAATCCTGTGGGCACACATGAAGGAAAAAATCTTGTGGGCACACATGAAGGAAAAAAATCCTGTGGGCACACATGGAGAAAAAAAATCTTGTGGGCACACATGAAGAAAAAAAATCCTGTGATCAACATTGTTAATGTACATAAACGTCATAAAAGGATATAAAACATGTTAAACACCTTCTCTCAAATCCATCAAGTCATGACATTTGGAAAAAGCATATGACATTGACAAATTTCAGCATCACATTGCTCTGATCGGGCTCGAAGGTCGTGGATAACCTGACAACGTTAACAAAAACAAGATGCAAAGCATATATAAACGTACTCCCAGTTTATCTTGAATACGCGTGAGATATTCCATAAAGAGGAAAACCCGTTTTCGGCCATTAAAACCCTTAGTAACGGATATAACGGTAAACAATGGTCATCATCCGTGACCCATAATGAACATACCTACAAATTTTCCGAAAGATCGGCCAAGTACTTTCTGAGATATCCGATAAAGAAGAAAAACCGTCATGGACCGTTATAGCTGTTAGTAACGGATATAACGGTAAAATAAACATCAGGCATCATCCGTGAGCCACACTGAACATACCTACAAATTGTGAGAAAGATCGGCCAAGTACTGTCTGAGATATTCCATAAAGAAGAAAAACCGTTATGGGCCGTTAGATCAATTAGAAACGGATACAACGGATAAATAAAACATCAGGCATCATCCGTGACCCATGATGAACATACCTTCAAATTATCAGAAAATCGGCCAAGTACTTTCTGAAATATTCCATAAAGAGGAAAAACCGTTTTGGGCCGTTATAGCCGTTAGTAATGGATATAACGGTAAACATCGGCCATCATCCGTGACCCATGATGAACATATCTACAAATTTTCAGAAAGATTGACTATGTACTTTCTGAGATATTCCATAAAGAAGAAAAAACCGTTATGGGCCGTTCTAGCCCTTATTAACGGCTATAACGGTAAAATAAAACATCAGGCATCATCCGTGACCCATAATGAACATATCTACAAATTTTCAGAAAGATCGGCCCAGTAGTTTTGTCTGGAGCCAGTGGAACCCATTTTGACCACGGACGGACGGACAGACAGGCAGACAGGCAGTCACACATACAGCATCTCTTCGCTCCCATTGTAAAGTATTCCGTGTTCTATAAGAACTGGGAGTACAAAAAACCATATTATGCTTGATAAGTATTAGCCCTCTGTTAATTGGTAGCTACCATTATTAATCTCCATGGAGGACATAACAACAACATTGTGTTTGATAAGTATTAGCCTCTGTTAATTGGTAGCTACCATTATTAATCTCCCTCGAGGACATACATCTCTCCATTTCATATCTATAGTCAACAACTTCTCCATTTTATATCTGTAGTCAATGACTTCTCCATTTTATATCTATAGCTCCCTTTTGTTACTGTAATAGTACATGGCCTGGTAAGTGTGCATCAATGAAGCGATGCAATTGTGTAGAGTCCATTGATGTGTGTGTGTGTGTGTGTGTGTGTGTGTGTGTGTGTGTGTGTGTGTGTGTGTGTGTGTGTGTGTGTGTGTGTATGCTGCGTGCATGCGCGTGCGTGTTTGTATATGTGTTGTTATCGTTGTTGTTATTACTGCTGTCATTGTTATTGTTTGTTGTTATTGATGATAACTATATCATATTATGAACATTCATTTCTTACAAATAATCAAAGGCGCACACACACACACACACACACACACACACACACACACACACACACACACACACACACACACACACACACACACACACACACACACATCGCACACGCACGCCGCCGCACTCGCTAGCACACCAACACCAGCACACGTGTACACACACACACACACACACACACACACACACACACACACACACACACACACACATACGCGTGCTCGCGCCCGTGTGTGTGTGTGCGCGCACACACACACACACACACACACACACACACACACACACACACACACACACACACACACACACGCACGCACACATACACGTGTGTGTGTAACACATGGGCATACACAAACATACCCACACATACACAAATATGTACACACAGATGCTTGAATCCAGGAACATGCTCTCACAAGCCCCCACCCCACCCCCCTCCTCTCCCCACACACACGCACGCACACACACACACACACACACACACACACACACACACATACACGCACTGCACACACACACACACACACACACACACACACACACACACACACACACTCACATGCACGCACGCACGCACACACACACACACACACACACACACACGCGCGCGCGCGCGCCTTTGCGCATACGTGTACATCACTACATACACATACAGTGATGATGACGGCACAGACATGGTAGGTAGGTACCCAAGGACTGACTAGCGCATTGGACTAGTTCAGACATGTGCTAACTCGCAGCCATGAGACCCTCTTCATCCTCTCATCGTAGGCCATTAATTCATTTATCCATCAGCTCTAATTAAATCATGGCGCAGTGTGGGTCTCTATACCTAGCAGATGTGGTGAAGCGTCTATGGACCAGTCCGCATGCGGTAACACCAGAGAAAGTAGAAAAGGACACCTTTTCTGGTGGCACCCTAATGAAACAGAAACTATATCCTGACTTAAGCGCTGGAGGTGGCAATACTCGTATCTCTTCATTCAGCGCGAGTGACAAGCGTGAAGAATAGAGGTGTGAATAATTGACTGTGCCATACAGACCAGGATGAAGTGAATGCTAATTATAGACAGGCCCGTCACCCGGCAAGTCGGGTTTGCGGATTGTGTGCAAGTGAGAACGAATTATATAGACAGGTTCCACTGCGAGTCGAGCCGTGTACACTGGAGTACTTGTGGTGCGTTTTCCACTGGAGTATTTGTGGTGAGTGTCCTCTGGAGTACTTGGGTGGCTGGATTTTCAGCTCAGGTGACCTGTGGGCTGGTTAGTGTCGCTGCGTCGAATTCAATCGCATGACAAGACCGACTGGTTTACTGCGAAGTGGAAACGTTCCTCTTTCTTTCCCCTTCAAACGAGTACTGCCAGTTGGCAGTTTTATAAAGCATGTTACCTCTGTTTTCACTACCATTTGACAGTTTATAAAAATATGTTACCTCTGTTTTCACTACCAGCTGACAGTTTATAAAAGCATGTTTTCGAACGGACTAGAAGCGTCAAGAGCTACGGTTCAAAATGGCCGAAGATGTAACGCGGAAGTAAGTGTCACGATTGACCATAGGCTTTGGTAGCTGTACACTTACAATTCAAGCTTATTGTCTGGAAAACTTGTATCAGTGCATTGTTATATGATCGACCATAGGTTTTGGTTGCCGTACACTTACAATTAAAGCTTCCACACACACACACACACGCGCGCGCGCGCGCGCGCGCGCGCACGCACGCAGGCACACACACACACACACACACACACACACACACACACACACACACAAACTGCCACTAAAAAAAAAACGGTAGCTTGTTTCTTTCTGTTCTAGTTTTTTTTCTCTTAAAGAGGATCAATTCAACCTGCTGTGCAAAACCGTTCAGTTAAAGTTAGGGACAAAGAACCATTTATTTTTTTTTTTTTTATTAATGCATGCGTACACAAACACGCGCGCACATGTCACTCCAAAACTCCTGCGATTGAATTTCCAAAATTCATGGACATTTCTCGTTATATCTTGTCGCGCTCCACTATTTCACGGGAAATACTGTCGCAAAGCAATACATTTTCATGACCAGCTGCAGTATTTCATAGGAAACACTGTCGCCGCGGCAGGATTTTACCGGAGACGACACTAATTTATGGACGTTTTTCTACTGAAATTGTGTCGCGATTTACTATTTCACGGAACAAGTTGTCGCACAGCGACATGCTCTGCAGTATTTCACAGGAAATACTGTCGCTGCGACACGATTTTATGGG
>JADBJO010001645.1:90000-140000 GCA_016801955.1 Conus betulinus
CACAGCCACCTACCTCACATGACCTGCACACAGCCACCTACCTCACATGTCCTGCACACAGCCACCTAGCTCACATGTCTTCATAAAGCCACCTACCTCACATGTCCTCCACATATAGCCACCTAGCTCATATGTCCTGCACACAGCCACCTAGCTCACGTGTCCTCCATAAAGCCACCTAGCTCACATGTCCTGCACACACAGCCACCTAGCTCACGTGTCCTCCATAAAGCCATATAGCTTACATGTCCTGCACACAGCCACCTAGCTCACGTGTCCTCCATAAAGCCACCGAGTCACATGTCCTCCTCCATAAAGCCACCTAGTCACATGTCCTCCATAAAGTCACCTAGCTCACATGTCCTCCATAAAGCCACCTAGTCACATGTCCTGCATGTCCTGCACACAACCCACCTCATAGTCACATGTCCTGGACACATCCACTTACCTCACCTGTCCTACATAAAGCTACCCACCTCACATATCCTCCAAAAAGCCACCTAGCTCATGTATCCTCCATAAAGCCACCTAACTCACATGTCCTCCAAAAAGCCATCTAGCCCACATGTCCTGCACAAAGCCACCGAGCTCACATGTCCTCCTCTATAAAGCCACCTAGCTCATATGTCCTCCGAAAAGCCACCTAGCACACATGTCCTGCATAAAGCCGCCTAGCTCACTTGGCCTCCATAAAGCCACCTAGTCACATGTCCTGCATAAAGCCACCTAGTCACATGTCCTGCATAAAGCCACCTAGTCACATGTGCCCCATAAAGCCACGTAGCTCACATGTCCTGCACAGACCTACCTAGCTCACATGTCCTCCACACAGCCACCTAATTCACATGTCCTGCAGACAGCCACCTAGCTCACATGTCCTCCACACAGCCACCTATTCACATGTCCTGCAGACAGCCACCTAGCTCACATGTCCTCCACACAGCCACCTAATTCACATGTCCTGCAGACAGCCACCTAGCTCACATGTCCTCCACACAGCCACCTAGCTCACATGTCCTGCAGACAGCCACCTAGCTCACATGTCCTGCAGACAGCCACCTAGCTCACATGTCCTGCAGACAGCCACCTAGCTCACATGGCCTGCAGACAGCCACCTAGCTCACATGGCCTGCAGACAACCACCTAATTCACATGTCCTGCAGAGAGCCACCTAGCTCACATGTCCTGCAGACAGCCACCTAATTCACATGTCCTGCAGAGAGCCACCTAGCTCACATGTCCTCCACACAGCCACCTAATTCACATGTCCTGCAGACAGCCACCTAGCTCACATGTCCTGCAGACAGCCACCTAGCTCACATGTCCTCCACACAGCCACCTAATTCACATGTCCTGCAGACAGCCACCTAGCTCACATGTCCTCCACACAGCCACCTAATTTACATGTCCTGCAGACAGCCACCTAGCTCACATGTCCTCCACACAGCCACCTAATTCACATGTCCTGCAGACAGCCACCTAGCTCACATGTCCTGCAGACAGCCACCTAGCTCACATGTCCTCCACACAGCCACCTAGCTCACATGTCCTGCAGACAGCCACCTAGCTCACATGTCCTCCACACAGCCACCTAATTCACATGTCCTGCAGAGAGCCACCTAGCTCACATGTCCTCCACACAGCCACCTAATTCACATGTCCTGCAGAGAGCCACCTAGCTCACATGGCCTGCAGACAGCCACCTAATTCACATGTCCTGCAGAGAGCCACCTAGCTCACATGTCCTGCAGACAGCCACCTAATGACACATGTCCTGCAGAGAGCCACCTAGCTCACATGTCCTCCACACAGCCACCTAATTCACATGTCCTGCAGACAGCCACCTAGCTCACATGTCCTCCACACAGCCACCTAGCTCACATGTCTTTTAGAAAGCCACCTAGTCACATGTCCATAAAGCCACGTAGTTCACATGTCCTGGACACAGCCTTGAAGCTCACATGTCCTACATAAAGCAACATAGCTCACATGTCTTTTAGAAAGCCACCTAGTCACATGTCCTGGACACAGCCTTGAAGCTCACATGTCCTACATAAAGCAACATAGCTCACATGTCTTTTAGAAAGCCACCTAGTCCCATGTCCTGGACACAGCCTTGAAGCTCACATGTCCTACATAAAGCAACATAGCTCACATGTCTTTTAGAAAGCCACCTAGTCCCATGTCCTGGACACAGCCTTGAAGCTCACATGTCCTACATAAAGCAACATAGCTCACATGTCTTTTAGAAAGCCACCTAGTCACATGTCCTGGACACAGCCTTGAAGCTCACATGTCCTACATAAAGCAACATAGCTCACATGTCTTTTAGAAAGCCACCTAGTCACATGTCCTGGACACAGCCTTGAAGCTCACATGTCCTACATAAAGCAACATAGCTCACATGTCTTTTAGAAAGCCACCTAGTCCCATGTCCTGGACACAGCCTTGAAGCTCACATGTCCTACATAAAGCAACATAGCTCACATGTCTTTTAGAAAGCCACCTAGTCACATGTCCTGGACACAGCCTTGAAGCTCACATGTCCTACATAAAGCAACATAGCTCACATGTCTTTTATTAGAAAGCCACCTAGTCACATGTCCTGGACACAGCCTTGAAGCTCACATGTCCTACATAAAGCAACATAGCTCACATGTCTTTTAGAAAGCCACCTAGTCCCATGTCCTGGGACACAGCCTTGAAGCTCACATGTCCTACATAAAGCAACATAGCTCACATGTCTTTTAGAAAGCCACCTAGTCACATGTCCTGGACACAGCCTTGAAGCTCGCATGTCCTACATAAAGCAACATAGCTCACATGTCTTTTAGAAAGCCACCTAGTCACATGTCCTGGACACAGCCTTGAAGCTCACATGTCCTACATAAAGCACATAGCTCACATGTCTTTTAGAAAGCCCACCTAGTCACATGTTCTGGACACAGCCTTGAAGCTCACATGTCCTACATAAAGCAACATAGCTCACATGTCTTTTAGAAAGCCACCTAGTCACATGTCCTCCATAAAGCCGCCTAGCTCACATGTCCTGCACACAGCCACGAAGCTCACATGTCCTACATAAAGCACCTAGTCGCAGTTCCCTATTTCATTGCCACATTGACCAAAGAGAATCCATAGCGGAACGAACTTTTCATGTTAGGAAATGTTTTCAGACCTCTGTTCTTTGTTAATGATTAATTGTTGATTTTTTGTTGTTGTTGTTTATTTAGTCATTAATCAATCTGTTGACAATGTGTATTATTAACATTGTCTTATTATATCAAAACGTGTTTTCAGTCTGGGGAAGACCACTATGATCGACTGGCTCCTGAACTATACTATAGCAGATGTGTGTGTGTGTGTGTGTGTGTGTGTGTGTGTGTGTGTGTGTGTGTGTGTGTGTGTGTGTGTGTGTGCTTGCTGACGGACTGCTTGTGTTGAAGTGTTGCACACACATGCTATTTTCTTTCCTAAGCCTGCAAGTCAGATACATTCTATCAGTTGTCTCCGGTCGGCTGGGCTATAAGCAACATTACCTTACCTCAGTTGTCTCCAGAATGTCTGTGGTATTATGATTATGACTAGCACGTTTACCTTTCTTTTCCCATTTCTATCACTTTTTCTTTATCTTCCCTGACGTATTATTGTCTTGATTATCTTGAATAAAGATGCCTTCTTGCAAAATTCATTACCGAAAAGAACTGTCTCACAGGGTCCCCGCACACGTCGAATTGCGGAAATCATTTCAGATATTGCCAAGGCTCGAAGGCCATCGGCTCTACCACTCCGGCTGTGCTACCACGTGCAGCAGGTCAGCGGGCCGCTCTCGGACGGCAAAGTGGCCTGCAAAGCCGTGTGTCGACTACTTCCTGACCTGACCCCCCGACGTTTGAATACGGAGGAGGACGGCACCACACTTTTCCTGGCAATCGGTAACTCGACCCACCCCCATCCGACTTGTCCCTCCCCCTTACACCTATCCCCTTCTCGCTTTCTTATTTACAACCCCCCCCCCATAACCCCCCCCCCTCCCCCCGTCATTCTTACGACTATATCGCTAGGCTTGTACTTGTGGGTTGAATAAGAAGGGCGCAATGGTGCCAGGTTTTATTATTGTTTCTACTTCTACTATTGCATCTACTTCTACTATTGTTTCTACTTCTATTATTATTGCAACTTCTAGTATTGTTTCCACTTCTACTATTGCTTCTACTTCTTCTATTACTTCAACTTCTAGTATGGTTTCTACTTCTACTATCACTCCAGCTTCTAGTACTGTGTCTGTTCTATTATTGCTTCTACTTCAGTATTGCCTCTCAACACAACTCTTCAGGTTCCTAGAATTCAGCACGCCAGCCTCTGAATTTCTCAAACGTTTTTTTTTTTTTATCCACGTGGGTTTTCGTCCCAGGCTGCTGGTCCTGTCCTAACCATCTGTGTCTTTTACATTCTCATCTTTAGAGGCGTGGACAAAAGTCTGTTCTTGTGATCAGCATTCTTACGTTCCCCTTCACCAAATGCTTATCTTTGCTTTGGAGACACTTTTCATTGGGTGGAAAATCTACCAGATTTCGGAGTTTTCTCATTTAAATGGAACTGCTCTTCATCAGTGAACACCTAGGATACAGGTGCAAGTCTTATAAGTTTTCGGAATCTGCGGCACACGCGAGAGACGAGCTGGAAGACAAGTCTCATTTGCTGGAATATGTCCTCATGCAAAGATGGACACCTGTCTTTGAGGCAAACAATGTGTTAGTGGACAGCTGTCTTTGAGGCACACAGTGTGTTAGTGGACACCTGTCTTTGAGGCACACAGTGTGTTAGTGGACAGCTGTCTTTGAGGCACACAGTGTGTCGGTGGGCACCTGTCTTTGAGGCACACAGTGTGTTAGTGGACACCTGTCTTTGAGGCACACAGTGTGTTAGTGGACACCTGTCTTTGAGGCACACAATCTGTTAGTGGACTCCTGTCTTTGAGGCACTTTCATAGCTGTACATGTCACAACACATTTTGCCAAAGTGAAGTTCTGTATAAGGCAAAACACCAATTTCCGAATATGTCCCCTACTGTAAAAGCATGTACAGGGATTCCCAAGCAAAACTTAAAAGCCTTGCTACAACACTTTGCAGTTTTTGCAACAAATATTTAGGAGCACAACAGAAAGCTTCTTGAGCATACGATAGCTTAGAACGAACGAGTGATATTGCCAGATGTTTCAATGTTTTTACATCCTGGCACCAGCTTTGCTTGCTTAAGATTTTCAAAAAAATTCAAACGTTTCCTAGCCTGGTTTAAGAGATAATCAATGTGAACTTTCCATGTCAGTTTAGATGTGAAGTAAACTCCTAAGAATTTTACTGAGTGGACATACTGAAGTGTTATTCCATCAAGTCTAAAAGACGGCAGATCAACAGGATCATCACCATTATTAAATAAACACAATACACGTTTTTTCATGGGAAAGTTTCAGTCCATTTTCAAACAAGTACTTACTAAGATTATTTAGCTCTGCCTGATACATTTTTTTTTTGTAATAGTTGATTGATCTTTTTGGCGCATTTTTTCTTAGACTAGCATTTATCCACATACACAGATCATCAGCATACTGCACAACGGTAGCGTTTTTAGTTACGTGCTTTGGGAGATCATGCAACAAAATATTAAATAACATTGGAGCAATTATGGAACCTTGGGGAATGCCCATTTCTAACGATTTAAAATTTGAATATGTGTTTTCTACCCTGACTTGCTAACTTCTTTCTGAAAAAAAAAAAAATCTCTAATGTAGTTATAAAAATTACCAAATATGCCAATTTCTTCAGTTTATAAAGCAATCTAGCAAGCCACACGCTATCAAAGGCTTTTTTAACATAAAAAAAATGTCGCCAGAGTACTCTTTTTTGCCTGCAAATTGATGCTTAATTTAAGTTGTTAATTTTACAATGTGGTCAGTTGTTGATCTTCCTTTTCTGAAGCCTGCTTAATTAATAGGTATTATTTCATTTTCATCACAAAAATAGATAAGCCGATTAGTACAATTCTTTCCATAAGTTTTCCTACACGAGACGTCAGAGCTACAAACCGGTAACTGTGGAGACTTGTGGGAGACTTTCCTTGCTTTACAATGGGAATATTACAGACTGTTTCCAAATTGATGGCATAACACCATTATTCCAAACCCGTTGGAATATTTTCAATAAAAAAAAACAAAGATAATTATCTGGTAAATGTTTTAGCATTTCATTAGAAACAGCATCCAATCCCAACTGATGATGATTTATTACCTATCAGGGAGACGAAGTCGTTTAACTACATATAGTTATGGGGGCATTTAAATTGTGGTCATTATTTGAAGCTGGCTTTTCGTACATCTCTGTTTTTTCTTCCCTTTTCCTATGTTGTATGCAATCTTGTGGAAGACTTTCTAAACGCATTGTCTTTGAAAACATATAAGCGAATGCTTCTGCTTTTTCAGGTGAGGTTGAGATTTTTTTATTATCGAAATTAACTGGATATCTCGGAAGATTTATCCCTTTTTTCATAGTTTGAAATTTTTGCCACACTTTTTGAAGGTCCTTATGATGAGAAACTTCTTTAGCACAAAACGCTGTCCAGTAAAGCCGCTTTGCTTTTGCAATTACTCGGTTAGAGTGTGACTTAGCTTTTTTTCATTTCTAGGTGGCTTTCTTCACTTTTGTTTTTATATATATCTTTTTGTATTTCAATTTCTTTAAGGCTACAGCTTCTTCGCAATCCTTAGTCCACCACACATTGCCGGTATGAAGCAATATGCTTTGAATGCTGGTGCTACAGATCCATCCTTGTTCACTGCAACGGCTCTTCGCAAACAGCTGGCGACCTTAAGTCAAGCTATGGAGATCTTCAAATTAAAGCAAGACCAACTAGCGTCCTTCCTTGGCCATGACATTCGTGTCCACAGGTCAGTTCATCTCCAACCACTTGACATTTTGCAAAAAGCAAAAGTGGCCAGCATTCTCTTCAGAGTGAATCGCGGATTGACTGTAGACGAAGATGGTGAAGACTTGGATAAAGAGGAGCTGGATCCAGACAAAGAAGCAAACAATGTTGAGGACGCTGATGAGGATGATGAAGATTTCTCCAGCAACATTGTAGAGTGGAAAATGCTGAAATGTCAGATGAAAGAATGTCAGTGTGTCATGCCCCAAAACACACTGGATCCACCGCAATTGTCTCAACTGTGAGTACTTCAGAGCCTGACTTGTGCATTTCAAAATCCAAGACCTCAAAGCAGACAAAGACGCCAATGCAGACAAAGACACCAAAGCAGACTAAGAGACCATGGAGCAAATATGAGATAGCTGCTGTGCACAGACAGTTGTCCCATTGCATTACGATGAACAGAGTCCCCCAGAAGCATGATGCACAGAAAGCTGTGGCTTCAGAACCAGATCTTCGCCGCAGAAGTTGGACATGCTTGAAATCCTATGTGTACAATTTACTGAAGAAACAAAGAATGAATCGAAATGTCTGATTGGATTAGATTAGGTCCAGTGAAACTTTTATTCCCCCCCCCCCCCCCATCTCTCCTCTCTCTTCAGGGATAGACACTAATTGAATATGGTGATGATAGACAGGTTATATGCAAAATCATTTGTTGTATGGCCAAGTGTAAACAAGACCGGATGACAATTTTCAAATCTATATACCCTGTAAGCTTATACAGTTATGTTCATGCAACATGGACAGATGTAACTCTTTCAAGTTTCTTGCTTGGCTGTCTCAGTTTATCTGTCAGTTTCTCTGAACATCTACCACTCCCCCCCTGTCCCTCTCTCTCTCTCCTCTCCCTCTCTTTCTCATTCTTTTTGCTTGTAGTCACCCTTCTTTTTGTACTTAGTCTTTCTTAGTGTTTTTCTCCCTTCCTCTGCAAGTCAAAGGGGGCAATGCCATGAACAGTTGTGTAATTATGTACGTTAACCTTTTGTATGAATGTGAATGGATCCCATTTCAACGACAGAAACCGAAAAGTTTTTGCTACAGGTATGCGAGTGAAAGGTTACTTTTTCCCTTATTTGTTATAGTTATGTGCATTGATTGGTAAATATTTACAACAATAATTAATTTTAGTTGATTCTTTATTGATGCATTTATACCTTGTTCTTTTTGTCTGCACATTGATGGGTAAATATTTACAATAATAATTATTTGAAAGTTTGAAGTTTACAGACTGAAAAGCCCTAAACAGAAATGATCTATCTGGAATAGTCTTTGCTTCATTTTTGTTTTGATTTGACAAGATACACAGAATCAAGTATAATCATTTATCTATTTCTGTTCATTGCTAAGAATGTTCTTATCGACTTTAGCCAGGTTTTCCCATACTATGTCACATTTAATGTTGTCAGTTTGAACCGTAACTGTAAGCGACTTGTTTTACCTTTTAGACCAGTCGCTGCTTATGCGCATTTTTTCCTGTGGCCATGATTGTGGGTGCAGGTTGGATATTCCGTTCGGCGATGGCAGTGCAAATTAGATGAATGGCCAGGTTTTTTTTTATGATTTTGCCCTAGTTTGCATACAGATCGCTGATCTGATTGTCTGGTCTGCAGTCATGAATGTGGCCTCTGGGGACTGGCGATGTTGAATTTTCATTGTGATTGTATCAATGGAAAAATTGTTAGTTGAGGTGGATTACATGTTGAAGTCGATATGTTCAGTGATAAGAAGTGTTTCACTGGTGTCTCAATGTTTATTTTGGCAAAACCCATTGTATTGTTTTTTCTCAGATTGACTTCAGACACTCACATCAGTGCTTTGAATTGGGAATTATGGTTCATGAAAGTTTTCCTTTTTTTTTCTTTTTCTGTGTATTTGCACTTGTGAACTAATTATTGTTATTGTCCTTGGTTCATTTCTCTTTAAGAATGATTGCTAATTGTTGTTTATTTTGTCAATGATTGACCTGTTATTGATTTGTTTTGAAACTTCAAATATTTTTTATAAAAATAACTTAAGATTAAGCATGAATAGGTTATGTTTAAATGACTGTGTAATTATTCAAATATAATTCTTTCAGCACACACACACACACACACACACACATACATATATATATATATATATATATATATATATATATATATATATATATATATATATATATATATATCTCACAAACAAAATCAGAGAGCTGCTAAGAACTTGAAAAATGCTCAACCAAAAAGGGAGCGACATAAGTTTAAAAGTATGATTAAAAATGGAGATTAAAAACCAACAAAATTGTTTCGAGCTATTGCTCTCCATTTTTAATCATACTTTTAAAAACTTATATATATATATATATATATATATATATATATATATATATATATATATATATATATATATATATATGAACTATATGCTTTTAGTTTAATGTCTTTACATGTCTCTGGTGAAATCTTACATTTATATTAATGTCTATCGGCAAACAGGCTGTTGACTTTTGAGAGTAAAATTCTTGTTCTGGTTATCATTATGTGAAAGAGTTATTGTTAAGTATTTGAAAGCTATCTTGTGTATACAGACTCCTAAACAAAAATCATGGACCATGTTTACAGGAGCACATCATCACACAAAAAAGTATTAAACAAGGGATTAATGAAAGAAATGTTTTTAGATTTTGAAAAGATGCATTTGGAAATCAACAAGATCTTTAAACTAAAGAAAAAGCATAAGAAACGTCACTAATTCGTAAAAGGGTCTATGATTTTTGTCGGCGAGTGTATTTACTTCTTCCTCTTTTTTATGTGTGCTTTGCAATTTTTACATTCTTGTCTAGATGTTTTTATTCTTCTTCATGCCGTCAGATACACACCTTCCATTCTTCATATTTGTGCACGCCCTTCCTTGTCTTTCTTTCATCATCAACACAAACAACAACAGTTTTTCTCGTAAACGTTCACTTAAATTTCTTTTTTTTTTTTCATTCATTTTTTTTCCAGTATCGTTTTTGGATGACACTTTAAGAGACCTTCTGTTTCTATTCTTGTACCTTGGCATATAAAGACTGCAGGGTCATCCCAAATGCTGAAGCACTTGAACACTATGTACAAATGCACAAGGTAGGATGAGAACATTACAAATGTGATTGTTGTTTATTACCCCGTCGGTTTGTGTCCCGTCTGAGCTTGGACTTTTTCCGCAACCCATAGACCATAGGCAGTGGTCTGGGTGCTAGTCTTTCAGGTCAGACGAAAAACCGAGGTCCCGTGTGCAGCATGCGTTTAGCGCACACAAAAATTCCCACAGCAACAAGGGAAGTTAATTCTTTGGAAAACTTCACTTTCGTAGTAAAAAACAACTATACAGACATGCATAAACACCCAACAAAGTTGGAGTAAAACTGACAATACTCTCAAGTATAGTATGGGTATCCCAACGTGGTAAAACGAGTTCACAAGCTACCGGATACTAGAACGCGAAAAACTAAACAAACAAAATAAACAAACAAACAAACAAACACACCACACAGGCAGCCACACTCCAACTTTGGGTGAAAAGACATTGGTTGCTGATTGTTGTCAACTCAGACGTAGGACATCTCTGTTTTACCCTCTGCAGAGGTTTTGCTCTGTAACTGCACAACAAACATCCACCTGCTGATTAGATTTAAAGTATAAAACAAGAAAAACAAACAAACAAGGCTGAACTTGACCGGGTGCAAAGTCCCCTCACATGATTATCTGCACAAGGCAAAGCTCAAGCAGAGACAAGCGGTCAGGTTCAAGGAGTCAGCAACTGAAAGGGATACCTTGGCTTGTAAAAACTGCAGGATCATCCCAAACACTGAAGCACTTGACCACTATGTACAATGCACAAGCTACGATGATTTGAGGATTTTCGAAAAGGGATATCGTTTTTTTTTTTTTTTTTTTTTTTTTAAAATTTTTTGCTCGCTTAATTTAAAAAGCAATGGCACTTCTCTTCTCTCTCTCTCTCTCTCTCTCTCTCTCTCTCTCTCTCTCTCTCTCTCTCTCTCTCTCCACAACACGGATGCATTTCTTCCTTGTCCAATGTCAAGTTTTATGTGAGGAGAAGTCGCAATTGCAAGCATCTTATTTGAGAAGTATCACTGTATATGAAAAAAAAAACATACATATACAATAATAGGAACCATTTATACGTTTAAAAAATACATTAAAAAACACGCAGAGCAAACATGTGAAATACAGACTCAACCACAGAATTTAAATGTCAGATGGCTAACATCTTTATTAGACACCTCATGGGTTGGATCACATTATCTATATAGTAACTGCAGTTATCCTGCACAAACATACAAAGTCTACACATCCATGCACTCAGTTTTCGTCATTTGTCAGTGTAACGAAATCAAGTTAAGTGTGAAACCATTTTTCCTCCTTAGTTTGACAGAGTGTGTACAATATTTAAATTAGATGGAACCCACTGGTATCAAATAAACCCATTATTTCACACGAGCCTACTCTGACACACATAAGGTATTACAAGTTCTGTTTGCTCTGAATTTATAGCAATACTACTCATCAATCTATCTGTCATCCATTTGAAGCCCCAAATCCACAAAAAAATAGGGAAACCCAGTTTGCCTAAGTTAACACGAGACTCAGTAGTGGGCAAAAGATGGTATGTGTGTGTGTGTGTGTGTGTGTGTGTGTGTGTGTGTGTGTGTGTGTGTGTGTGTGTGTGTGTGTATTCTTGATACAGGGACCATACCAGAAGAATGGCTGATTGGACTTATTCTGCCAATATACAAAGGAAAAGGTAGTAAACTGGACTGTAACAATTATAGAGGTATAACACTTTTGAGTTGTGTTGGAAGACTGTTCACAACAATTTTGAATAACCGTTTGACAAATTTTATCGAGAGAATAACAACACACTTTCGGAAAATCAAGCTGGTTTTTGACGAAGTCATTCTACAACAGATCATATATTTGTTTTTTAAAAAGCTTAATTGATATTTTCAATAGTCGTAAAAAGCAATTGTTTTGTGTTTTTGTTGATTTCACAAAAGCGTTCGATTCAGTTTGGAGGCAGGGATTATGGCAAAAGCTTATCAAAGAAGGTGTAAATGGAAAGATTTTGCAAGTAATCACGAATATGTATCAGTAGATAAAATCTTGTATATTTATAAATGGAAGACAGTCTGAATATTTTGGCAGTTTTAGAGGTGTTCATCAAGGTGAAAATCTTTCACCTTTGCTTTTTTCTTTGTATATGAATGATCTTGAACTATATCTCACAGATCGTAACTGTGCTTTCTTAAATATTGATTTACATCTAACTGTGCTTTCTTAAATATTGATTTAAATCTTCCTGACTCAGATTTATTAAGTTACATTAGTTTACTTTTACTTTTGTACGCTGATGATATTGTTATTATTGCAGATTCTTTCTGCGGTTTACAGCATGCTCTTGATGTATTAAGCGAGTGTTGTAGTACATGGAAGCTTAATGTTAATGTAGCAAAAACAAAGAGTGTAGTCTTTAATGGACGCAATAACCCAAGAAAAAAAAACACACAACTAAAATAAAAAAAAACAGTGTATAGAAATAGTACACACTTTCAAATATTTAGGCATAATCTTTAGCAGAACAGGAAATTTCTATAAATGGAAGAAGTATTTGTATGACCAAGCGCAATGTGCAATGTTTTCTTTATTAAAGATAGCAAGATATCAAGATTGCCTATAAACATTGTACTGGACTTATACCAGTCAATGGTACTGCCTGTGCTTTTATATGGCTGTGAAATTTGGGGATATAGTGATTTAAGCTAATGGACAGTTTTCAGCTTAAATTTTTTAGGCATCTTTTTCATTTAAATCGTTCTACCAAAAAAGAACTGATACATGGAGAACTAGGAATGTATCCTGTTTCAGTTCAAGTACATGCACGAATGATAAAATTCTGGTCATCCTTTACTTTCTCCACAAACAAACAAATATTAATCTAGATTGTATCAGGTATTGTATGATTTATACAGAAATCAGGGTTTGACATCCAGGTGGTTGACCTGCCCTCTGGATGAATGCTTTCATATCTTGTGAGTAGTAGAATTGACAGACAGATTTGTTCAACGTGTTCCTTTTCGCCCCTCACTTTTTCGTTGCAGGGAACGAAGAAAGACAAAAGCAGTACGTGGACCAGATGAAAGAGATATCTATCTCTGGACTCTCGATCGGCCGCAAACAAGTCCCCGTGGAATTGTAAGAACTATAAAGAGCAAAGGCATGATGAAGGTATCACTAGTTAGTCCCTTTGTTCTTTAAAGCTGCTCACTTGAAACATTGACACGATAAATGAGAAAACTATCAACAGGTGCAGATGTATGGAAAGGCATGCATATTCTTTAGCGTTTGAAAAACCTGGCTTTTATCTATTTGTCTGTATGTCTGTCTACTTATCTTTCTATCGATCTCTGTCTACCTATCCGTAGTCTCTCTCTCTCTCTCTCTCTCTCTCTCTCTCTCTCTGTCCGTCTATCTTTCTATCGATCTGTCTAATTATCTATAAGTCTCTCTCTCTCTCTCTCTCTCTCTCTCTCTCTCTCTCTCTCTCTCTCTCTCTCTCTCATATCTTGTGAATTTTTGTGATGATACCACAATTTATAGAAGCAGCTCTAACCTTTGTTCTATTCGTATATTATTACAAAAATCTTTGACATCTAAAGCGAATGGTACAGTGTGAGTCGCATGTCACTTAACCACATCAGAGCGACAGTCATGCTAATAACAATCCGTCATGGAGGCATCAGAACGACAGTCATGCTCATAAGAATCCGTCAAAGAGGTATACATAAAACAGTTCCCTTCTGTTTTCATCACCAATCTAAGAATTGAAGAAGCAGACAATCGTTGTGTCCTCAGCATTATAAATGATCAATATATCTCATCGACTGCTTATATCAAAACAGTATGCAAAACGGTAGCCATACAAATATATCAGTTGTGCAGGATTAAGCCCTTTTAAAAAACTTCCATGCCGAAAAATTATTCCCGAATGCATAAGTACACTCTTCAATCAATTATGTTCGACAATATTTGACTCAACCAGCGTAGATTTAATAAAACTTTTGACCAGTGTGTGTGTGTGTGTGTGTGTGTGTGTGTGTGTGTGTGTGTGTGTGTGTGTGTAAACGTGAATAAAGGGGTTTTGTGTTCATTGCAGCTACTATCCGTCCGTGTGGAATCCTATCCCCGAGTTGAACAACGTCAACCCCACTTGTTTGTTCTGTATCTGGTGTCGGTGCTGTACCAGGATTTTGGACTTTAACAGTGAGTATGGCGTGATGTCGTTCGAACGAAGTGGAATGAATTGTTTTCATGATGTGACTTGCATACTCTTGGATCAAATGGGTATTGTAATCTTATCGGTGTTTCCACGCCAGACCAAATGAGGGAGTGATGGGGGTCAGAGCGCAGAAGAGTGAAAGGCACTCCACCATCTTTGATTCAATGACGTCATGTCACATTCTTTGATTCCATGACGTCATATTACAATCTGTGATTCAACGACGTCGTATCACAATCTTTGATTCCATGACGTCATGTCACTTTCTTCAGCCTCAATGAAAAGACAAAAAAAAAAGACGTTCAACTGAAGTAGTCAGTGGGTAGATTATGGCCGAGGTTTAAGCGTGCAGTGATGGTCAGTGGGACAGTCAAGGATTCCCCACACTTCTGCCGTCATGTCCACGTGCAGTCAGCGACAACGGGTTCATCAAATTTGATGTGGTCACCAGATCACAAGCAAGAAAGATCACTCTAGCTACCGTGGAAGTTTTCTCTCCGACTTCCGTCGACATTATTCTGGAAGATGACGTAGTTTTTTAAACACAAAGAGAAAGAATCAGAGACTGATTTGTTTCAACTTTCTGATTGTTCATCGCCTGCATCTTATTTCTTTTTTTATATGTCACGGTGCAAATGAGAACGCGGTGCTATTAGCAATGGCCTCTGAGCAAAAAGCCAATGGCGATTTGTATCGGGGTAACTAAAACACTGGAACTGCAATGGTGTAATCTGCGATTAGACTGGTGGAAATAGCAATCGCCATTTGCACCGGGACGTTCGCCAGTTTCTCGGAAAACTTTCAAGCAGAACCAGTTATTGTGGAGTCAGTCAAGCATGATAAAAATGAAGCTATTCACTGTAGGCTTTAATATCATCATTGTTATTATTATTATTGTTGTTATTATTATCATCATCATTATCATCATCATCATTATTATTATCATGATTATTATTATCATTATTGTTATTATCATTATTATCATTATCATTATCACGATCACAATTATTATCATTATTGATTATGATAGTATACGGATACTGGGAAGAGTTTGATTACGGATTAAAATAAAAATTTAGTAATACAGTGAAAGGTGATAAAACCAACAAACAAATAAAATCAAACACACACACACACACACACACACACACACACACACACACACACACACACACACACACTCATACACAGTATGCGCACACACATGCGCAGGCATATCATGCCTTCATCTTAATCAGACACACACACACACACACACACACACACACACACACACACACACACACACACACACACTCACGAACGAAGAAAATATTAGAACTGATTTACAGAAGAATTCCCTGAAGATGGAGTATGGCTGCCTTAATGACGGGATAAAAAAAAGTCATGCACACAAAACTTCACTCCCTTTGTTGGGTAGATGGGATTATGGGATTAGATGGGATTAATATTTGCCTGTCTATACAGGGAGTGTGCGCAGAAGAAGAAGAAGATTTACAGAAGAAGAAAAAAAAAAAATGTGTGTGTGTGTGTGTGTGTGTGTGTGTGTGTGTGTGTGTGTGTGTGTGTTCAAGTATATGCACGAATGATAAAATTCTAGTCATCCTTACTTTCACCACAAACAAATTTTCATCATTTAGGTTGTATCAAGTATTATATGATTTATACAGAAATCAGGATTTTACATCTAGGTGGTTGATGTGTATACGGAATATTCTTATCGAAACAGGATTCGACTTTGTGTGGAAGACACAAAAGTTTTCGTCTGTTCACAGTATCTGTAGAAATGTTCGTAATTCATTAGAAGATGTTTACATACGTGCATGGAACGATGCTTTAGAATCTAGTAATAAGTGGTTATTTTATAGGAATGTTAAAACAGAGTTTTGCCGTGAAAAATATATTGAAATGTTGCCTGATGTTTATATATACCCTTTAATTCGATTCCGCTGTGGTAATCATAAACTCATGATCGAAATTGGCAGACGATTTGGAATATCTCATAATGAACGATTTTTGTCGGGACTGCGACCAGAATGACCATGGCGACGAATTTCATTTTGTAATGAAATGCACCAAATATGATGATTTTAGAAATAAGTTTATACCAAAACAATTTACATGTATAGAGTCCATATTTAACTATTGTCGTTTGCTCTGTGGTAATAAAAAAAGTGTTGCAAAACTTAGCGAAGTTTTTATAACTAAGTAAAGTTGTGTAACATTATATCCAGTGTGTTAATTATCGGGAAAAATTTTGGATGGTTGATGTGTTTCATTTACATTTGTTTATTTTCTTTCAAATCCTCCATGCCCCAAAAGGGGTCACAGGATTAAATCTTTGAATCTTTGATTTGCCTGTGGGACAAGGAGATTCGCTAAATCTTGTAACCCTCCCCTTCCACGGTGTTATTCCATTTTTTTCTGCTGTTGTCGTCCCCCACCCCTCTCTCAGTTGTATAATCCTGGTAGCGTGGCAGCGGGAATGATGGTGGTGAGGCAGATTGTCGTTGTGGCGGTAGTGGGTGGTGGTGGTGTGTGTGTGTGTGTCTGTGTGTGTGTGTCTGTGTTTGTTTGTGTATTTGCTTATGTGGACGCGCGCGCGCGCGCGCGTGTGTGTGTGTGTGTGGATGCGTGCTTGCGCGTGTGTGTTTGTGTGCGCGTGTGTGTTTGTGTATGCGTGCGTGTGTGTGTGTGCGCGCGCGCGCGCGTGTGTGTATGTTGTTGTTGTTGTTGTTGATGTTGTTCTTCGATTAAACGTCTTTTCACTTTAAAGTGATATTAGACAGGAAGCGAGTGTTTACTTGTATATGTGTATGAGTGTGTAGTATGCATGCGTGTTTGCGTGCGTGCGTGCGTGCGTGCGTGCGTGCGTGTGTGTGTGTGTGTGTGTGTGTGTGTGTGTGTGTGTGTGTGTGTGTGTGCATGTGTGCGTGTGCGCGCGCTTGTGTGTGTGCGCCTGTGTTTGTGTTAAATATTAGCGGAAATACTACATAAAGTGTGCGTGCATAATTGTGCGTGTGTGTGTGTGTGTGTGTGTGTGTGTGTGTGTGTGTGTGTGTGTGTGTGTTTGTGCGCGCGCGCGCGCACGCGCTGTGTTTATGCGTTTTCGTTGTTGTTGTTGTAATTGTTGTTGTTATGTGACGCAACCAATGATTTTATGCACCTTGATTCTAACTCAGTCTGGGCGAAACATGACGGCTATGTGGGACTAAATTTCCTAGAATAAAGATCAAAGGTGGGAATAAAGATCAAAGGTGGGAATAGAAATCAAAGGTGGAAATAAAAATCAAAGATGGCAATAAAGAGCAAAGGTGGGAATAAAAATCAAAGGGTGGGAATAAAGATCAAAGGCTGGAATAAAGATCAAAGGTGGGAATAAAGATCAAAGGAGGGAATAAAGATCAAAGGTGGGAATAAAGATCAAAGGTGGGAATAAAAATCAAAGGTGGGAATAAAGATCAAAGGTGGGAATAAATATCAAAGGCGGGAATAAAAATCAAAGGTGGGAATCAAAATCAAAGGCTAGAATAAAGATCAAGGTGGAATAAAATCAAAGGCTGGAATAAAGATCAAAGGCTGGAATAAAGATCAAAGGTGGGAATAAAGATCAAAGGTGGGAATAAAGATCAAAGGTGGGAATAAAAATCAAAGGTGGGAATAAAGATCAAAGGCTGGAATAAAGATCAAAGGCTGGAATAAAGATCAAAGGTGCGAATAAAGATCAAAGGTGGGAATACAGATCAAAAGTGGGAATAAAGAGCAAAGGTGATTGAAGGAAAACTGGGCGAACTGTGACCAGGTGAGCGTTAACTGGGCTAATCGTAAAGACTTGTTCACAAGTTGTCTAGAACAACAGACACCTTTTGATCACCCCAGGTATCAAATACTAATGCATCCACCCTGCCTTCCTTCTTCATCAGCGTCATTGACGGATCAGAGTTCTCCAGTGCCCACCTTGCCATGGATTGACTATGTACATGGACAGACCTCCAAGTGGTTTCTGACACGAGGTCTCAGTCTCAGCATCCTGTTTACCCGCTTGGTGAATAATCGTTTTTGTCATCATTAATGATGATCAGTATAAGAGATTGTTCCGGTATCATTATCATATTTTTCTTAGTTTGAATTTTGCCTTTTATTGTTGGTCTCTCTCTCTCTCTCTCTCTCTCTCTCTCTTGGAGAAATAAACTGTGTAAGAAGAGCGTATAGTTACCTCAAACACACACACACACACACACACACACACACACACACACACACACACACACACACACACACACACACACACGCGCGCGCGCGCGCGCACACACACACTAACACACACACACACACATACACACATGGCACGCGCATGCACGCGCGCACACACACACACACACACACAGAGAGAGAGAGAGAGAGAGAGAGAGAGAGAGAGAGAGAGAGAGAGAGAATAATGTCTTTGTCGCACGAAAGGACACTGACACATAGGCTACTTTTATATTTGGAAATAAAGAACTCTGTCCACACCGTTATTCTCCCCTTGGACCTTACATCACCAATACCCCTTTTTAGGCGTAAAGAATATTCTTCCTTTTGGAGCCAAGAACAGCACTGTAATTTTTTCCTCTTGGAGCTTGACAGTATTCCTTTTGAGGTTCTAAGACATCATTCTCCATTCTGGAGCGAAATACATCACCATCCTTTTGAGAATCTAGGGCCATTTTCTTCATATTAGGGGGAAAGATATTGCCATCCCTTTGAGACCTTTTCTCCCTTCTGGAGCTAAATCCACTTGTCTTCTCTTTGAGGATCTCACACATTGTATTGCCCTCTGGAGTGTCCAATATAAGTATCCCTTTGATGGTCTATGGGAGTGTGCGCTCCCTTCTGGAGCTGAAGATGATAATAATATTCCTTTGAGGATCTAGGACACTTTTCTCACCTCTGGAGCTGAAGATAATGATAATATTCCTTTGAGGATCTAGTACACCTTTCTCCCTTCTGGAGCTGAAGATAATGATAATATTCCTATGAGGATCTAGGACACCTTTCTCCCCTCTGGCACCGGAGACACTAGTATCACTTTTAAGACTTAATACATTACTCTCCCCTTTGAAGCTTGTTCCTTAAAGGTCCCAAGTCACTCTTCTGTCCTTCAGATCCTAAGATATGTGTATCCCTTATAGGGCCCAAGAGATTGTTCTGTACCACTCATATCCTAAGACATTTGCATCCCTTGGAGGGCCCAAGAGATTGTTCTGTACCCCCTCATATCTAAGACATTTGTATCCCTTGGAAGGCCTAAGATGCTGTTCTGTCCCCCTCATATCCTAAGACGTTTGCATCCCCCTTGGGGCCCAAGAGATTGCTCTGTTCTTCAGATCCTGAGACATTTGCATCCCTTGGAGGACCCAAGACATTGTTCTGTCCCTTCATATCCTACCACATTTGTATCCCTTGGAGGGCCCAAGACAATGTTCTGTCCCTTCATGTTCTAAGACATTTGCATCGCTTGGAGGGCCCAAGACATTGCTCGTGTCCCCCTCATATCCTAAGACATTTGTATCCCTTGGAGGGCCCAAGACACTGTTCTGTCCTTCAGATCCTAAGACATTTGTATCCCTCGGAGGACCCAAGACATTGTTCGTGTACCCCTCATATCCAAAGAGATTTGTATCCCTTGGAGGGCCAAAGACACTGTGCTCCCTTTTTTTCGTAGAAAACTGAGAAAATCAAGGCACTTAACAATATCATTTAAGAAAACGTTTTTGATTCTTACAAACAGAACAGGCAAACAAGGAGTGACATTTATCACCTAAATTATCACAGTGACATTTGTTACATTCTCTGTCTTGTCTGTCAGTATCAACAAAACGATCACTCTCAACAGGTTATTTAGCCGAAAACGAATTCCTGCGCCACTAAACGAAAGAACCAACAAATTACAAAACAACTGGCAGCGCAGTAATTCTGTTTTTGCTCTTGTTTCAATTCCCACCTGCAGTGAGTCCACTTTGGAGCTGACCACTTAGGATATCAGGCTCTGTATCATTAAGAAAGCACCGGTTTATTTAGTGGGCAAATTGGACAGAAAAGGTAACCTCTTAAGACGCAAGTGCTGAGGGCCAGTTCTTGGAATGAATCCGCAAGGGACTAAATTATAATAAACTAATAAATTTCAAGTTTAAGTACCAAGCACCATTCCAGCAACTTACAGAGCAGCTTGGTGTTGCAATGACTGCAAGAAATATTTCGTTATAAACAACGCTTACTCTTATGTCTTAGATTGAAGAAATAGGGAGAGATAAGCTTACATATCTGCAGTGGTAGTTAATTCTGCCTAACTAACAGTATGTGCTTGAGAGAGGGTGAATGGGGAATAATAAATGCTTCTCAAAATGAGCCTTCAGCAAGCTTATAGTCTCCCAAGGGGGAGACAATCTCCAATGGGGAGACAATCTCCAATGGGGAGGAAACTCACTAACATAACTCCTGGTCAGATACCGGTATTTCGAAACCTGATTGTTTCTCCTCAGTGACCGCGGAAAGTGGTAACTTGACTCCTCTGCCTTTTCGGTTTTAAAAGGAATGCTATCCCAGAAAAAGGCTGGTGTGCAATAACCGTAGTATGTTTGTTGAGTTTTCAAAAAACTAACCAAAGGTGCCATCTAAGAAGCAAAAGAAAATCATGAAAGAGCAAAACAAGGTACATTTTCTTGTGAAAAGTAGAAAATATCTTCAATCTAAGACATAAGAGCAAGCTTTGTTTATAATTGTATATATATATATATATATATATATATATATATATATATATATATGTGTGTGTGTGTGTGTGTGTGTGTGTGTGTGTGTGTGTGTGTGTGTGTGTGTGAACTGGTTTGAAAATTCCATTGTGATTGAACTTAACATCAAGGTGAAGAAATCGTATGTGATCTACATCTTTTTACCATTATACATAAAAACATGCTGCTTACTGAGTCCTTCCCGAGGAAAATATGGCAACTCATGCATCAGAAACATGATATCTAAAAAAAAAATGTTTCTGGCAACAATGAAACTAGAATCAATTGTTGACTGAAACACCTGTGGTAACTCTCTACAAAAATTACATTATCTGCATATAATTTGAGAAATATTTTCAATGGTATGTAACTTCTATTTTGATCAATAGGTGCGTTTTAAGTTTCAGTTCTCCAAATGTTTTAGGCCTGGCGTTTTTTCCGTTGCAATTATCTTTAAACCATTTACATGATTGAAAAACTAAAGTAGACACATTTTCCACTGCCTCACTCCACAAACCCGATTAAAATAACCAGACAGTTTCAAGTCCAGAAAACACGGTCTTAAGTCTTAAAGTAAGTGTCTTTTGAATGACACAATGATTTCCCATGCATCCAAATATCCAGAAGTTTCCGTGATAAAAAAGGCGATCTACCAAATTGAAAGCCTTCACGTCATCAACAAAAACAGCATGCATTTTTTTTCGGGGGAAAAAGGAAACGTCGCAATCTGCATGAACACTAAACATGTGATCAGCGACTTTGTGACCTGATCCAAAACCAGCCCGCTCGTTTTCAGTAAAATTTTGATGCCGAGAAATAGTTAAACCAGTCAACATATTACGTAAGCATCTGGGCATAGAAGCATCTCGATACATTCTGAGATCGCTGTCACTTCTTTTTTGCTTTAAGTAGGCTTTACAAGTCCAATGGTGTGGCCCAGATGAACTCTTCGAAACATAAGAAAAACTAAAAAACAAAAATGAAACAAACAAACAAAGAAAAAACTCACCACCAAAAAACACTCCCCACAACAGCCCCGCTGCTCCCAAACAAATCAAATCAAAACAAAACAAAACAACAACAACAAAATAGAAAGAAAATAGAGAGAAAGTATAAAAATGTTTGTCAGATTAGATGAAGCACTTTTAATCATTTATTCATACCACAGTCTTAAACGCATGGCTTACTATTCTGTAACTGATTGATAACGGGTTGTTCCTCATGTTCCGAGAAGTGTCAATCACGAAAGTCTTTCAATTCAGCCCAGTAAACAGTAGCGTAGGTCTGATGTAGGCTGCTATCACTCACCATCATCTTCTTTTCTAAAGTTCTTGAAATATTAAAAAAAAACAAACAAACAAACAAAAAACAAAAACGTTTGACACAAACGCTGTGTACATTGCTGCCTTTTTTTCATCATTGCATCTTTCACCTGGAGCCTAATATGTTTGTATCGTTTTAGGCCTTAGAATTATTCTTCCCCCTTGTTGCCTAACATACAAGTATCCCTTTGTGGGCCTCAGGTATAATTCTTCCCTCTTGTAGCCTAACATACACGTATCCCTTTGTGGGCCTCAGACATTATTCTTCCATCTTGTAGCATAACATACGAGTATCCCTTTGTAGGCCTACGATATTATTCTTCGCTCTTATAGCTTAACATAGAAGTATCCCTTTGTGGGCCTAAGACATTATTTTTCCCTCTTGTAGCCTAACATACAAGCATCCCTTTGTAGGCCTAAGATATTATTCTTCGCTCTTGTAGCTTAACATACAAGTATCCCTTTGGGGGCCTCAGACATTATTTTTCCCTCTTGTAGCCTAACATACAAGTATCCCTTTGTAGGCCTAAGATATCATTCTTCGCTCTTGTAGCTTAACATACAAGTATCCCTTAAAGGGCCGCAGACATTTTATCATCCCTCTTGTAGCCTAACATACTAGTATCCCTTAGAAGGCCTCAGACATTATTCTTCCTTCTTGTAGCCTAACATACAAGTATCCCTTAGAGGGCCTCAGACGTCATTCTTCCTTCCTGTGCCTAGGATATGAATTTGTCATTTGAGGGTCTACGACATTACTCTCCCTTCTGGTCCCTAACACATCAGTATCTCACTAAACGTCTAAAAATTAGTTCCCTTCCGGGGCCTAAGATATTAGTATCCCCTAGGAAGCCGTGGACATTATTCTCTCTTGTAGGGCCTAAGATATCAGTATCCTTAAGAAAGGTTTGAACATTATTCTCACTGCTAGAGCCTAGAAAATTGGTATCCCATAGAAAACTCTAAACAGTATTTGCTCTGCTGGGTATTGGACATTGGTTACCCTTACAAAGCCTTAAACATTATTCTCACTGCTAGGACCTAGGACACTGATGTCCCTTACAAACCTTGACCATTATTCTCACTGCTAGGGCCTAGGATATTGGTGTCCCTTACAAAGCCTTGCACATTATTTTCTCAGCTGGAGCCTAGGATATCAACATTCCATGGAAAGCCTTGCCCATTATTCTCACTACCAGGGCCAAGGGTATCAGTATCCTGTGAGGGCCCAAGACATTCTCCTCCAGGAGTTTAGGATATTCGGTCCCTTTGAGGATCTAAGACAGTATTTTCAGTTACAGGCCCTAAAATACTAATACCCTTTGGGTGTCTTTGGTTTTATTATCCCTTTTAGAACCTAATAGATTGATGAGAACCTCAGGCATGGTTTTTCTTCTGGAGCCTGGGTATCATCATTCCTTCGAGGGTCTGACGCATTATTCTCCCTCCACTGCCTGGAACCTCAGATGCACGTCTCTTTGGGAAACAGAACTTCGGCATCACTTCTTGAATCCATATCTCTTTGGGAAACAGAACTTCGGCATTACTTCTTGAATCCATATCTCTTCTGGGAAACAGAACTTCGGCATCATTTCTTGAATTCATACCTCTTCTGGAAACAGAACTTCGGCAACACTTCTTGAATCTAACGATTAACATAAAATTGCTGCCTTTTGTTGTGAGTGTTTTTCAAAGATCCGCTTTCCTCTTAATTTATCGTCAATTGTTGCCTCTGTCCCTCCCTTGCTGTTGCCTCGAAAGCTACGCCAACACCACGCGGACGTTGATTACGATCACGCTTTCAGTATCACTGTCCTCCTGTTATTCTTGATAGCTTCAAAATTTCTGTTCTCTTCTGAAGACCAGGACAGCCTGTGTTAACAATATTCTTTGGGGCATACTCTTAGGTCACGGAAACACATATGCCCAAACACCATTAATAACCTGAAAGGTTCACGATGTTTGCATAATGACGAATGGCACTTTATTGCAAAATATTCTTGCAAGTCTGCCACACAAATTGACTGTGATGCATCATGTTAAACGTTGGAGGGTGTGAGAAATACTGCAGGCGTTTTACAAATTGTTAGGATCAATAATTTGTTTCTTACTGTCTATTATTGTCTTTTCTTGTCAACAATTTTCTAATCATCCCCGTCCCAAGCTTTTCTTCAACTTCCCTGTGTAAGACTATTACTTTGATCTTTTCTTTCATCTCAATATGGTGTAAAGCCGATTAACTTCATTTCAAATGTACAGACATTTTTTCTACAAGGCGGATCGCACTTGGCTGCCGCAGGTAAAATATATTCCGCATTCAAAGTGAGGAGGTGGCCAATTGAAGTTGCTTTGAACTGGTCGAATTTACAGCCAGATGCTCCCCTTATCATCAGGAGTTTAGTCCACGGTATTTTAACAAGCAAAACTCAGCACCTGCTTCACTTCTGTCCGGCAGAGTCCAAATGGCAAAACGCACAATGGAAAATCATTTGTGTATATCAACGAAATCATAGCCAATGTGATTTTTTTTATCAGTGCTGTGCTACTGGGCATGTGGGATATGCTACAGGAGGAAGAGGACATCTACAAACTTTTCCTGGAGTTCTGCCGGCTCATGTTTCTGATGGACAGACGCACTCAGCACGTGACCTACGAAGATTTCCAAGACTTCGCAAACCGCTGGGCAGAAGCCTTCTTACAACTGGAAGGACGCTTTCAACGTCATGATATTATTGACATCAAGCGGATCGCTGAATGTGAGTGTAACAAAAACTTTTTTTGACTGTCTTTTGCGCAACTCATTTCAGACTTGATTCATTCATCCATCCTTACATGCTTGTATGCTTGTAAACATATAGCAGCGAACTTTCAAATACGTTCCTTTGCACAATGACCTTAGAAATACGCACGCACACACACACACACACACACACACACACACACACACACACACACACACACACACACTGAATGACTGAAACCAATTCATTGTCAGCTTAATCTTTGCTTGTACTGGCGTTTAAGAACACAGTATCGGTAAAATTGTTTTCCAATTTATAGGAATAGAGAACAGCTCTTTCCGTTTGCTGAGCACACAATTACCGTCATAAATGAAATACAGAACGTGATGCAAAGATAGTAACGGGGTCATTGTGGAGGTGGTGGTGGTGGTGGTGGTGGTGGGGGGGGGGGGACCATAAATAATCCAGTATCAAGGGAGTCCTTCCGGAACTATCCTACAAGACCCCGTTTGAAGTCCTCTTGCTTCCATCCCCACTGCTATATCCCGGAAGTAATTCCAAGGGAAGCAATTCTGAGCGGACTTCAACAGAATCAAATGGGTGTTATTTCCAAAGGCTAAAACGGCTCTCCTCTCCCATCTCCTCCCCAAGCTTGTTTCCCCACACCTCTCCCTTCCCTGTGACACAGTGCTCCCTCCTGGCCTTCCGTCCATCTCGTCCCCAAGCTTGTTTCCCCACATCTCTTTCTTCCCTGTGAAACAGTACTCCCTCCTCGCCTTTCGTCCATCCTCTGCATGTCCTACGTTTTACGGCACACCCTTAATCAATTGAAATCTGTTCGGCCGTTATGAGCTCTCAGCCCTCTAGCATTAGTTGATTCACACCCATGCATCATCATGTGATTTCCTGCCAGCTCTGGCAGTGCCAAAGGATGAATTTGGCGGAAGTAAAGACTCACTTTGATTGTAAGGCAAATGTTTCTTTGTGTCGTGTTTCAAGATCATGGCCAGCATTGACAGCTTCTACGAAGACTGCTCTAACAGATTTGTCATGGAAGAAAATAATGTGTTTGCATGAGCTGCTGTATTTTTGTTTGCACAGGCCTGAAGACTCATCTCCCTTCCGCTTACAAAATGGTGTTGAAAAACACAAGCGCGGGTAAGTGAAATGATTGTATTTCGGGGATCCAGTTGTTAACTGTCTTTGGTCTGTCATTAAATCTTACAAGAAATTTGAGGCGTCAGGATTCATTATAAAATGTCGGCTAAACTAATGTACGGCAATTTCTTTAAAACCAATGCTAGCCATGACCATCAGATCCTTTTTTTCTCATTTTCCCAGCAGAATCCGAGACTTTTTTGTTGTTTTGTTTGGCGGTCTGAAATACATTATTTCTGGAGCATGGCCTCGATTTTTGTTTTTTTTTTTTTTTTCTCCCCAAAAACGAAATGCATGCTTTCATTCTAACATATTTTGGTAGTAAGTTTTTACTCCTTTTTTTAATAATGATTTTGTTTTGTATAAAATCACGTTGTGATTCTAACCACCTAACTGATTTGTCACACCTCTCATAATTTGTACATGCCAGATTTACACTGGACTAATGTAATTTCTGCAGGGAGTGGCTTCGTCGTTTGTTTGGCTTGAAATTCACCCTGGGTGAAGCAACTAACTTATCTAATTGCTTCAGTATTTTGTGTGTCTCATCTTCCTTGTTAGAAAGCACTGTTGCATCATCCATGAAGGCCTTCAGAGGGGCACTTGGTATTCATTCCCGAGATCTGCTGGACATGTACAACTCATGGCAGCTTTCAAGATGGCGTCCATTGCCAACAAAAACAGTACTGGAGGAACTGCACAGCTCATTGCTATACCAGTCTCCAGATGATCCAGTCTGTTGTGTATTCTTTTGTGGAGAACTTCTTTGAGAAGCCATTTCTCAGCATTTTTCTGATGTTCATCTGGGCATGGGTCTAGAGGACCAGTTGAATCATTTCGTATGGAACTGATCCACATGCATTTGCCAGATCGAACCAATCCGCATCGAGGTCCTGTTTCTCTGCCGTAGCTCTTTGGATTGCTTCCTACATCATAGTCGCATGTTCATAATGTCTCCTTTCTGGACTGAAAAATCACGTACTCCTTTTCTGTCACACGCTTGTCTGCAGGGGAATATTTAGTTGAAGACAAGGGCAATAACTTCTGACCGCCCACCATGTGATACTAGCTGTCTGGCTGATAGTGCGCTGGAAATAGGGTGCTGTGTTTCTTCATTAATGCTTTTTATGCCAGAATGCAGCGAGCTGTGATCGATTGATGTCACTGTATTGTGGGGCCTCTGACTGACAGAACGACACCAAACATGAATGGGTCTTCTTTCATACGCTTTGCTGACAAGCACCACAAAGATTTGTCAACAAAAAAAACAATTGAAACAGACACAACGAACACACAACAAATGAAATGAAAGTTCAACTCAGTAGAGAGCATGCGTCGTCCTTTCGATCACGCTCAAACTCAGACATATTGGACATGCATATTTTTTTCCTTCACAACAGACAGAAATTATTTGCTAGACGCCTACCTGACAGCTAGTACAGGGCCCGAATAAACCAGTCGCTGTCAGCACTGATCAGCTTCACTGATACTAGTGTTTTGGAAATGGGGTGTTGTGTTTTTTCATTAATACTTTGCGCCAGAATGCAGCGAACTGTGGTCGATTGATGTCACTGGATTGTGGGGTCTCTGACTGACAGAATGACACCAAACATGATTGGGTCTTCTTTCATACGCATTGCTGACAAGCACCACAAAGATTTGTCAACAAAAAACAATTGAAACAGACTAATGAACACACAACAAATGAAATGAAAGTTCAACTCAGTAGAGAGCATGCGTTGTCCTTTGAATCACGCTCAAACTCAGACATATTGAACATGCATATCTTTCCTTTTAAAACTGACAGAAAATTAATCCTAGGACCCTTACCTGACAGCTGGCACAGGGCCCAGATAAACAGTCACTGTCGGCACTGGTCAGCTTCACTGGGAACACACGGCGGTGGTTTCCCTAGCACGGCCTAAGTATGTTTTGCTTGTCTATCTGTGTGCTCTACGTGCTTGTGAAGCATGCTGGAAAAAACTGATTCTATCACAGCCGCACCATGCTTTTAGTAAAGCAATTTTAGCATGCTACACATGCAGATGTCAGTTATAAACAATGAAATGCTTCCTACCTGACCTTGTACTTTTGCCCGTTCCAATCATTTGAAACTGATGTCACATGTACACACTCCAATGCAAAATGTTGCCCGCATTTTCATCTTCATGGTGAGCCTACTCACGACTTGGAGAGAGAGGGAGGGAGGAGAGAGAGAGAGAGAGAGAGAGAGAGAGAGAGAGAGAGAGAGAGAGAGAGAGAGAGAGCACACAGAGAGACACAGAGACACACACACACACACACACACACACACACACACACACACACACACACACACACACACTGACAGAAACCCACACACTAACAACAGCGGTATATAAACAGATGGATCACACACCTTACTCTATCATTAAAACACGCTCAGGTACTCACTTGCACACTCTTACTTTTATGTATGCAGAGAGAGAGAGAGAGAGAGAGAGAGAGAGAGAGAGAGAGAGAGAGAGAGAGAGAGAGAGAGAGAGACAACAGAGAGAGACACACACACAGAACACAACAACACACACACACACACACACACACACACACGCACGCACGCACACGCACACACGCACGCGCGCGCGCACGCGCGCGAGAGAGAGAGAGAGAGAGAGAGAGAGAGAGAGAGAGAGAGAGAGAGAGAGAGAGAGAGAACAACAACAACACAACAACAACACACACACACACACACACACACACACACACACACACAACGCACACACACACGCACGCACAAAACGCACGCGCACGCACGCACGCACGCACGCACGCGACGCACGACGCACGCAGAGAGAGAGAGAGAGAGAGAAATAAGCGCTTGGTGGAGTGTACTTGTAAATCTCAGCACTGTGCCACACTGACCGGGCCGCCTGGCAAGTCAGTCTCCGCAACTGATGAACAACAAAAAAAAAAAAAAAAAACACACACACACACACAACTCAAGAACGCGGTATGAACCGAAGTTATATCAAGCGGCACAAAGAAGAATCACAACATACAAATCACTCCCAGAGTTAATCATATCCAGTTATGAAGTGTGAAGAAGAATAATGCATTAATCACAAGAGAAAACTTCACCACAAAAAATCAGTACTCAGTCTGCCGCTAGTCTGGCTGCCACGACGGACAAAGATATTTTCCGTAAGACATTCAGAGGTGATATCGATGTAAACTGGTTGGTGTCACTCGAGTTTTGCTGTTTAGAAATATACACTCCATCAGCTGTCATCCACTGGTCACTGATTTTCAAGTTCCTTCACGCTGATCTTATCAATTTATAGAGCCATTCGACAACGTTGGGACATATCTTGTACAGCAGATACCGAGCGTTGACTGCCAAAATCCAGTATCTCTTTACACACACACACACACACACACACACACACACACACACACACACACACACACACACATATATATATATATATATATATATATATATATATATATATATATATATATATATATGAGATACTGGGTTCTGGCAGTCAACCCTTGATATGGTATTCCATTGGCCCAGGGGAAGATTTGGCTCTGGCGTTCTTAACCACTTTCTTTACCTTATCCAGTGTTGGTGGCTAGCCACTGAACTTTTTCTCTGGCACTGCAGGCTGCACCAGCCCTGGATTTCAAGCGGTGCTTCGCTCTGAGGGTCAGAATATGTTTTTCTGAGATGCTTACCAATAATTTCTTTGTCCCCTAGGAGTGTTCCAGATTTTGGCTCCTCGAATAGTTTCCTGGCAAACTGGAAGGAGTCTCTGAAGAAGCAGTCTTGTTTTTTTTTTTTCTTTCTGCTCCTCCTTGCTGATTCTGCTTTGCTGGGGGCACAGTGTTACGCTTTCAGGTCTTTCCGGAGGTTCTCCAGCCCTCTGTGTGTGTGCGTGTGTGCGTATGTGTGTGTGTGTGTTGAGATTTTTCTTTTTCTTTTGGCTGTTACCACTTCTCGCTGGCGTCAGGATTTTTGAAGCGTCTTCAGTTTGGTTGTTTCACTCATACGCGTATGTACAGGCTGCGTATACTACGTCTCCAAATGTTGATAGTTTTGATGGCTACCAAACTAAACAGGTCACTCAGCTAAAGAAGGCTACTCACGGTGTGATAGTTTTCTTTTTGCTTTAGCATTCTCTTACATATCAGCACATCCAGTCTTTGGACTATTGTTTTAATCTAATTTCTCATTCCACTTTTGCACTTGCAGATGACAGGTTGAGTTTTTGGTGTCTGGCATCGAGAGCCTGAAGACATTCTCTATTCGTGTAATCAACTTGGGTGTCCTTGGCACTGTGGTCTGAATTCTGGCCTTGGTTCTCCGACATCTTGTCTGCCGCTGATGTGCGCTGCTGCTCTTTCATGAATGTTCATACAGCTATTGTTTGTTCCGTGGATCCTCTTGTAGCGCTCAGCAGAGGCTTTCCCTCCACAGACACATGGGAATCCCACTTCTTTATAGTAGAGAAATTTCCTCCACAGACGCATGGGAATCCCAGTTCTTTATAGTAGAGAATTTCCTCCACAGACACATGGGAATCCCACTTCTTCATAGTAGAGAATTTCCTCCACAGACGCATGGGAATCCCACTTCTTCATAGTAGAGAATTTCCTCCACAGACAAAATGGAATTCCACTTCTTTATAGTAGAGAATTTCCTCCATAGACACTGGGAATCCCACTTCTTTATGGTAAATAATTTCCTCCACAGACACATGGGAATTCCAATTCTTTATAGTAGAGAATTTCCTCCACAGGCACATGGGAATCTTACTTCTTCATTGCTCATGGTCAACATTTGCATTTCCGGTCGTGGTCGGGTTGGCGCCGATGGAGTTATCATTTTCTCCAACTTTCTGTAAATCGTACTAGCCGCAAGTTTGAGAAACCAAGGTGGCAAGTCAGCCCATAGAGCCCGTAAGTTTAGTCTTTACCAGCGTCGTCTGGTCTGCCCCCAAACATTCTCCGGACTATTCCCGGAAGTGAGTGGTCAGTAGGAAGAAAGTTTAGGGACAGCTTGACAGCAGGTTTTCAGAGAAGAAACCCCCTCAGACCAGTGTTTCGGCCCTGAACTCCTTACACTCTAAGGGGGACGGGCCGCATCCAGGTCATGACTCCCAGAAGCTTCTACTGCCAACTTCTTTTCCTGGCGCTATTGGGATTAATTTTCCAGACAAACAATGATTTTTCTGCAAGCTGCCATGTAGAATGAATGCTTCTGTTGGAGCTTCTGGTCGTATGGTGTTTGCTAGGGAAGTACTAACTGCATGACTGTGCCGTCTCTTTATACACTTAGCTGTGCCTCCACAAGTAGGCTTCATGGTTTAGTGCAGCTTTGCATGAACTCAGGACGTTCCATTGTTTGTCCTGGAAGATGGCACTTAAGATCATCGGATTTCCCCACTTCACCAAGTGTATATACGAAGGAAGGAATTCATCAATGGATCTGAAGATAAAACTAATCATAAGAGAGGCCATATTGCACATCTCATCTGAGACAGCCTGTCGAAGATTTCTTCCATCGTCTTTACGTTTCTTTATCTCCAGTATTACCATTCCATTTTTTCCTCCGACCCTGTGCTTTCCCTTTGGCTTTTGACCACTTCGTTCCTCTTGACTCTAGTGTCTGCCTATTGGCTTGTGTATGCCCTTTCATTTTACCCGGATCGTGAGGCTTTCCTCTGCCACATGCACTACATGGTGGTCTGCTGGTCTTCGGCTTAGGCTGGGCTGATCTCACGATCCTGTCTAACAAGTGATGGGCATGGCAGCTATTCTTGGTTTTCCCACCATGCATTCCTCCATGATGGATTTCAGGGGTGCCTCCTGCTTTGCATGACGACGGAAGGGCACGACGTAAGTGAGACCAGGTGGGACACTCCCCATATCCTTGCGTACTTGTTGATTTTGGCCTCCATTGATTCCACTGTGCTTCTGCAAATATTACATAGCAGTAGAGGCCAGAGAAGCTTTGTGCAATCAGCATTCATGCATAATGAGACATTGTATGAGTTCGGAAGGCCACAGAGGTCTAATGTCTGCTATTTTCTTCTGCCCTTTGTTTGCTCTCTCTTTCTTTGTCTTTCAAGGCGTCGTTATACCCTACCTTCCAGTGCTCTTGTAGAGAAAGTAACCAGTCAAACCTTAGAAAAGGAACCTCTCCGTGAGGCTCTTTTCTATGTGAGCTTTTTGTTCCTGCAGTCGATCACGTGCAGGGAGTGGTGGAACTGACATGGGGGCCAACGGTGGAAGCTGCTCAGGGGGAGCCAGGACAGTGACGGACATGAGCCACCAAGACAGGGCTCGTGGCGACTTCCATCCCACGCCACGTGATCTGATATCACATGCCGGTCATCGGCCCAGAGACGTCCATCAAAAGAAGATCCCACGACGATGACAGTCCCTTGCGGGATGTGGCCAGAAATAATAAGCAGTCCAGACTTGACGGGTAAGTGATACAACAGTCGCCCAGTATAAAAAGTAACAAGCGCTTGCAATGATTTCATGCAACATGAACACATTCCCCAGTTAGATGAAGAGTTGGGTGCTGAACTGGAAGGAACAGTTTCAGTTGAAGCATTGAAGATAAAGTAGGTTCTGCCTGGGAAGTCATGGCGTCCTGACTGAATTCTTAAAAAGGGATCTCGAAAAAAAAAAATCTGAAAAAAGCAACATTTTTTGTTTCCCAGTTCCTTCCAAATGGAAAACTCACTCATTCCAAACAACAAAAAGTCAAAATACAACTGCACAAAGTAACCAGGGAGCTAGAGATCAATAACTCGGACTATCTCAGACCACAACATTCCAGCAAATATCATCGCAAAAATACAGAATAAAGTAGTTAATAATTCAGTTAACGAGAATGACGTACAATATTAAAAATAGGAAGGCGTACTACAACAAGAATCAAATCAGTTGATGTCAGAATACATAATTGAACAAACTTAAACGAAAATACCCCCGGCTCCTTTTTGTGATTGATTGTTCACAAGCTTTCCGCTCAATGTCCATCATTCTGAAGCAAGCCTTCAAGCTGTTCAGCTTTGGCGATGGCTTTCAAAGATGAGTGCTTTGTTTTCCACAAGCTTTTCAGAGCCTTCAAGCTGTTCAGCTTTGGCGATGGCTTTCAAAGATGAGTGCTTTGTTTTCCAGCGACTTATAAAGCTCATTCAGACTTACGGGCTAGATTCTAGAGCCTCTTGACCTTCAACGCAGAACATGAGAAAGGTGCTTATTTTCGCCATTGATATTTGTGAAAAAGTACACATGTTGGCCATAGAAAAGACAACAGAAGTAAATTACCAGGCACCGAAGTTATGTCTGCTTCTGACGACAACAGACATCATTGCAAGAGAAAATATTGGAAGATGACATCTCTTTGCTTCCAGGCGATAGAGAAGATTCCACCGCAGGCCTAGAAATAAAAGAAGAGATTCAATTGCAGGCTTAGAAAATATTTACAATTTATCAATTTTTCAGGATAAGACTCGAACCAAGCAACCAACCAACAAAAAAGCATTCCAATGGAGACCCAGTTTTCGCCATTCACAATGGTCTCAATAAAATCATTTGAATTTTTTTTTCGAAAGTGAATGAGATAGCTGAAGTCATCATGATAACTGGATGCACATACTAGAGAATGTGGACTGTTTCATCAATAAATGGGGCACACATTGACCTAGGTATTCAGGGGAAAAGTATTATTACACATACTAGGTAAAGTGGACTGTTTCATCAATGAATGGGGCAAACATTGACCTAGGTATTCAGGGGAAAAGTGTTATTCCAAGAACTTTTTCATCAGTCAGTTTATCGACGCTAAGCTATTATTAAGCCAGCCAGATCTTAGAAGCCAATTCAGAACGATCTGACATAAGTCTTTATGGCAGCAAAAGCGAAGCAACAGACGAGCATTTGAAAAAATGAAGAAGGATATACTGGAGTCTACCTTTGTCCAAGGGGTTAACATTATCAGCTGACTGAACTTCAAAAACACCTTTCTCTACGAGCATGGCGGTCGTTCTTGGTTTTCCTACCATGCATTCCTCCATGATGGATTTCAGGGGTGGCTCCTGCTTGACGATGGAAGAGCACGACGTTAGTGAGACCAGGTGGGACACCCACCATTTCCTTGTGTAATTGTTGATTTTGGCCTCCATTGATTCCACCATGCTTGGGCAGAAAATACATAGCAGTAGAGGCCAGAGAGGCTTTGCAATCAGCATGAATGCATAATGAGATTTTGTATATGTTCGGAAGGTCACAAAAGCCTACTGCCTGCTGTTTTCTTCTGCCATTTGTTTGCTTGCATCCCCTCTCCTTCTTTGTCTTTCAAGGAGTCGTTGTACCCTGTCTGCCAATGCTTTTGTAGAGAATGTAACCAGTCAGACCATAGAAAAAGGGAACCTCTCTGTGAGGGTCTTTTCTATGTGAGTTTTTTTTTGTTCCTACAGTCGATCACAGGCAACGAATGCAGGGAGTAGTGGAACTGACAGAGGGGCCAGTGGTGGTAGCTGCTCAGGGGACCCAGAAAAGCCATGAAGAGATCCCACGACCAATACGTCCCTTCCAGGGAGTGACCAGAAATAATGAGCAGTCCAGACTTGATGGGTAAGTGATACAACAGTCGCCCAGTATAAAAGTAACAAGTGCTTGCAATGATTTCATGCAACATGAACACATTCCCCAGTTAGATGAAGAGTTGGGTGCTGAACTGGAAGGAACAGTTTCAGTTGAAGCATTGAAGATTAAGTAGGGTTCTGCTTTGGGAAGTCATGGCGTCCTGACTGAATTCTTAAAAAGGGATCTCGAAAAAAGATCTGAAAGAGCGACATTTTTGTTTCACATTTCCTTCCAAACGGTAAACTCACTTATTCCAAACAACAAAAAAGTCACAATACAACTGCACAAAATAACCAGGGAGCTAGAGATCAATAACTCTGACTAGCTCAAACTACAACATTCCAGCAAATGTCATAGCAGAAAAACAGAAGAAAAGTAGTTAGTAATTTAGTCAACGAGGATCACGTACAATATTAAAAAGGAAGGGCGTACTACAACAAGAATCAAATCAGTTGATGTCAGAATACATATTTGAACAAATTCAAACGAAAATACCCCCTGGCTCCTTTTTGTGCTTGATTGTTCAAAAGCCTTCCACCAAGTGTCAACCATTTCTGAAGCAAGACTTCAAGGTTTTCAGCTTTGGCGATGGTTTTCAAAGATGAGTGTTTTTGTTTTCCAGCGATTTATAAAGTTCGTTCAAACGTACGAGCTAGATTTCAGAGCCATTTGACCTTCAACGCAGACCATGAGAAAAGTACTTATTCTTGCCATTGATATTTGTGAGAAAAGTAGACTTGTTGGCCATAGAAAAGACAACAGAAGTAAGTTATCAGGCACTGAAGCTGTGTCTGCTTCTGACAACCATAAACATACTAGATAAAGTGGACTGTTTCATCAATGAATGGGGTAAACATTGACTAGGTATTTAGGGGAAAAGTATTATTACACATACTAGATGAAGTGGACTGTTTCACTAATGATTGAAGCAAACATTGACTTAGGTATTCAGGGGAAAAGTGTTATTCCAAGAACTTTTTCATCAATTAGTTTATCGACGCTAAGCTATCATTAAGTCGGCCAGGTCTTAGTGCTAAACCAATTCAGAGCGATCTGACATAAGTCTTTATGGCAGCAAAAGCAAAGCAACAGACGATAACTTGAAGAAATGAAGAGGGATATACTGGAGTCTACCTTTGTCCATGGGGCTAACGTTATCAGCATGACTGAACTTCAAAAACACTTTTCTCAACTGGGGACCGGGCTACGCAACAGAGGAAGAAAATTGGAGCTTGATTCCCAAATGACATCTAAGCAAGCTGGCAAACGAGGATTACTCGTTTTATCTTTTATGCAGAAGTAAAGACGACTAAGCGTATGACTTTTAGATATGGGTAATACTTGCATATTGAGCTACTTAAACTATAGACCGTAAACCTGAAGATGTGACCCAAACTAACTGCCATAATCAGGTATTATTCAATAATCTATCAGCAGTTTTCGAAATTAAAGTGCTATTTTTTTCCAAACTTGGTGAACAGAGGTTGTGAACAAATTAAAGATATACTAACAGGAGGAGACTGCTGTCCATGGAAGAAATGCAGAAGTTTATTGGTCATGAAAGGGTAGCTATATTATTAGAGCTTTATTGGTTTGAAAGGGTATTTATATTATTAGAACTTTATTGATCATGAAAGGGTAGCTTTATTATTAGAATTTCGGGCTTTTGTAAACTCCATTTCAGGATCCTGTTTGCACCAGAAACAAAAAAATGAAAAAGAAACCTTATGTTATAGAGTCAGCATGTTTAACACAAACCCAACCATGAAAGAAATTGTCGTCAAAACAAGGAGGAAAAAAAAAAACTTACAGAGACTGCATCTGATGACATACACGTTGCCCAGGCAGGAAATAGGTCAGTTCCACTCATTCAGAGTACACACGGGCTTTTCACCTCTGAGAGAGACTGAAAATAAGCCGCGCACAGTATTCTCCTCCACTGTCGACTTGGCTGCCACTGTGGCCTCTACTGCCACCACTCTTCTATTCCTCCCCCGCCCTGTCTTCACCACACGTAAGTTAAAATCAGCAAATGACATTGTCTCCCTTGTTGCATCGGCGAGTCGACGCAGGGTTTTCGTTTTCAATGTGTATTTTTCTTTTTTTATTTATCATAATAAAAATAGTAATATAATCATCTGATTCTTCTATCTTTGCTCCCAACAGCTCACATGGAAGGAAGGTCAAAAGAAGATACGTTGAAAAGAAGCATTGTGAACAATCTTAGTTTCTCGACGTACTTTCTTGGATTACGTTGTTCACACGCACCACTTAAAACTAGCTAAGAATTCAGTAAAAATCTAGTGAACTCAGAAGATGTCACAAAGCAGGGGAGGAGGGGGATGGTGGTGGTGGTGACAGGCAAGCACATGTAGCAAAGCACGCTTCATCTCAACACTGATGTTGTAAGAGAATTGTGCACAACGACCTCCTCTCTGGCTGCTATAGATGTGTATCATCTGAATGTCATCACACTTCATAACAACCTCCTCTCTGGCTGTGATAGACGTATACAATCTGAATGTATCACACTTCTTTTGAGGGAAGCTTCAAAATAGTCTTAGCAGCTTTTGAAGGGTATGCATCCCCTCCCCTACATCATCCCCTCCCTTCGCCATCCACAGTGCCAGACAATGTTTCTAGACACTAGGCCCGCTAGCACGGAGTTCAGGCTCAAAAACATGTCATCAGAAAGACTTTTGAAATAAATTTTCGTTACGATTACGCTGTTGAAAAAGGCCCATGTTTTGTCTGTTTTGCTCGGGGGGGGGGGGGGGGGGGGGGGGCGTGCATAGGACTGAGCGATGTATCCGATTCAAAAGAACTGTAACAGTTCCCTCAGACTGTTTACAAACAATTCACTACTTGGCCTTGCTATAGAATTATCTCTTTCTTCTTTTTCTTTTTTGAAATTTTGCTCTAAATATTTTTTTCATGTTCTTTTTTCTTCTGATTCCCGAAAGTCTTGGGAATAGAATATAGCTCTGCCCTCAGCACAAGCTAAACATAGGCAACCAAACACAGTATGTGATACCATCCATACTTTTTTTTTTTACAGACAGGCGTGACGGAAATGTGACACATGTAAGACAGACATGGATTAGACATCTGGCTTGTTACATTTCAAAACAGGCCTGGAGACGTGTGCGTGTGCATTTTTGTGTGCTCCCGTGCAAACATCTGTATGAATATGGGTATGTTTATGCTTAATGTACATATTTGCTGTCAAGTCGATGTACTGAATCCATTCTTGATAAGTGTAGTCTCCTTTTCTGTGTATAGATACTCTTCAGGAAAGATATGCAACTTTTATTTTTGTTTGAATTTCTTTAATGTTTCCCAAAACAGAGAAAACAAGGTACATGTATGTGACTATCACAAATGTTTGGGGTTTGACACTTTATCTGCGTATACATGCCTTTAAAAAGTATAGTATCCTGTCACTGAAGTAAAAGAAAAATCAATAGGTTAATTATACTCTTTGAAATGGTTGTATTTTTGTTATTGAATTATATTCGGATGAAAAGAAAACTTTCCTTTAATTTGACAGTCTATCTATCTATCTATCTATCTGTCTATTTATCTATCTATCTATCTGTCTCTATTTCTCTCTCTCTCTCTCTCTCTCTCTCTCGCTCTCGGGGTCACGTGGTTTGACAAGAAGCGTCAGGGTGCCATTTGTCGAAGCTGCGAAGAGTATTTTCGATTATTCTTTGACAATGCCAGTTACTGGACTTCCAGCGACTGTGGAGACAGCTCTGAACGCCCTGCTGACGGAAAACTCGGTATCAAGCTGGAAAATTGCAGGTGAAGGCAGCAACACCATCGTCGTCCTACGACTCAAGCCCTTCGGCCCTGTGACAACAACAATGGCGGATCCTGAATTGAACCGAGCAACACGAGTTCAGTATTACAGAAAGAAACCGCCCAGCCAGGTGCGACGAGACCAGGCAAGAGCAAAGCAGCAAAACAGACGGCTGGAACAGGTTGGTGTTGAAATCGAAAACATTTGTGAAACGAATGAGCTGGCCTTGTTCGACACGGAATTCGAAAATTATGGTACACGGAGCAACACGCATGATGTTTACGAATAATGCACCAAGCCTACACCCGCTGACAGCGAACCCGACACGCCGGATGTTCAAGACAATCTTCCGGCGCTATGCTCTGGTCGGTCGGAATGCGACATCGTTCATCAGGAAATCGAGCACTCTGTCATCGACACAGGCCTTGACCACTCTATAGACAGAACAGTGGCAGGCTTTGACACGAGAGTAGTAAAAGACTATGTCGCAACGTTGACTGATCGACAGATACAAAGGCGGTTGCGAGATAAGAACAGGAACACAGCATTCAGAAAGATCGTGCTTGAAAAGTCAGATGAGGTGGATGTGTTGCTCTGTGAATCGGATGACATTATTTTAGAATATTCCAGCGATCCGAGTTTGGAGGACAGCTGTGTGTTCTGGTATGTCAAGCAGGAGCACAGGAACATGTCATCGGAAGAACGTGTGAAGCTGGCCCACCTGCGGAAAGGAAGACGTGCCAACAACACACAACACGCAGAGATTCAAGCACGTGCTCTACGGCGGTTGCACGCTCTCCGCGGCCTGGTCCAATTCTACCTTGGGTGACTCTCCTGTGACCTGATTGTGCACACATATCAGGGACATCTTGTTATTCACGACTTTGCCATCTAATGTGAAAAAAACAACATTGCTATAGTTTCCATGGCAATGAAATCGTGTCGCGTTTTGTAAATGTACATCGCGCCGACTTGCTACATGGGCTGTATAGCCTAATAGCAATAAATTTCGTTCGTACGTTCTTTCATTCGTTCGTTCTCTCTCTCTCTCTGTATGTCTATCTCTCTGTATGTCTATCTGTCTATCTATCTATCCATCTGTCTACCTATCTGTCTGTCTGTCTGTCTTTCTTTCTATTACTTTCTTTTTGTCAGTTTGCCTTTCTGCCTGTCTAACTGTCTGACTATCTTTGTCTTTCTGTCTGTCTGTCTGACTATCTATTCTTTGCACTGGTTTACTCACAGGCTCTGTCAGACCTTGGGAAGATGCTGAAAAGGAGGGAACCGAATGTGACCAACGTGCATGCCGCTGGGAGGTGGCATCATGAGCCCAAGACGCCCAGATGGCCGATGGGAGGGATGTGATGCTGAGGATGATGTTTTCAGTTTTCACTGATGCTGTCTGTGTGACGTACCGTTTTTTTGTCCGATCACAGGGTTTTTTTTTTTTTTTTTTTTTTTTTTTTGTGGCATCAGTTGTCGGATCAATGGAGCACCTAAGACGGTGACATTTTTCCCCCCTAAGGCCGAAATCTACCTCTTCATTTTTTGGTGTTTCGCATTGTCCTCTTCATCGGCAAAAAAAAAAAAAAAAAAAGTCCACAACTAGCTTTTTTTTTTCTCTTCTTTTTTCTTCTTTTGTGCTTCCTTTTTTTTAACAACCAGTCTCTTACACACCATTCATAGTATGTATGTTCTCTTACAAATGGACACATTATTGCTGATTTTAGTGTTTGGCGTTTGATACAATGTGTCTGGGTTTGTTTATGTTCCAGTGTGTGGTGTACTGGCTCACTCACTCTGATAATGTGCTGCTTACACAAAGAAAACAACAGACAGACAGAGAAAAAAGAAGGAAAGAAAGGAAGGAAGGAAAAAAAAGAGAAGAGGAATGAAGGAAAGAACACACTAAAACGACAAAGAATTCGTTGCTGTGTAAAGACAAACTGAAATAGCAATAAATGTACAGTTGTTAAGCGATCACTGTTTTCACAATAACTCCGCTTACCGGAGCTAGTTTACTGAAACTCCGGTTGGTTAGGTTGGTTAACTGGTGCTCACCTGTACACTGTATAAGCCGAGTGAGCACGGGTAGCCAACAGTCTCTGAAGAAATTCCGGCTAGTTCGCCTACCCAGTCCAGCCGACGAGGGCCTCAGCGTAGTTGTGACAGCTATGTTCAGTATGCTGAGTTAGTTAACCAATTGAGAGCTTGTAATTCTGCATTTTTCTAACTGATGTTCGTATATATTTTTGCTCGTGTGTGTGTGTGTGTGTGTGTGTGTGTGTGTGTGTGTGTGTGTGTGTGTGCGCGCGCACACACACACACACACATACACACGTGCAGGTGTTACCTGAGGAAAAATGTATATGATAGTAATGACTGACCATGAGATGATCTTCTCTGTCTTTATCTTCTCTGTCTTTCTGTCTTTCTCTCTCTCTGAGATTACAATTTGCCCAAATGTTGTTGTTTGCGTATGTGCGCCTGTGCGCTCATTCACGTGCGCGTATGTGCACCGGCACTCAAAATATGCTGTTCATTCCACTTCTTTACCTTTGAATCGTTCCCCCCCCCGTCTATCGTCTATCGGCCCCCCCCCCCCCCCCCCCCCCCCCCCCCCCCCCCCCCCCCCCCCATTTTACCTTTAAGTTCTAGTTATCAACGCGTCTGTGAGGCATATTTTATTGTATAGATTTCCCAGGTAGGAGATAGATTGACGTTTTCAGGAGAGATAATTTTTGGTTGTTGTTCCCGCTTGAATCAGAATCTTTGTGTATGTAGGTCTCATGACCTCTTTCCTTGAGGAGGCTTGTTTTTAAATGTATTTGAAATATATCGACAATTTGCATACTTCGTTATCAAAACAAAGTGGTAGCGCCTAGTAGCTATCCCCCCCCCCCCCCTCTCTCTCTTTCTCTCTCTCTCTTTTTCATTGACTGTCAGAGTGATCTTCGTATTGTGTACCTTTTGTCCTTCATACTATTTTCCCTTATTAATTCGATTCTGTTTTCTTTATCTCTTGCTGTTTTTTTTTTTGTGTTTTTTTTTCTCTCTGTATGAGTGTGCTCATGTACAAGTTGGTTCGTCAAATGTTTTACTCAGTATATGTTGTGTGTCACAAAATGTTCCTGAACTGTATGGATATACAAGTTGTGTATTTCTTGATGAAAATGCGGCATTTAAATCAACTTATCAAGTATTTTTTTTTTTATCGTTGGTAGATTTATTGGCATGGTCGTGCAGTGGTCACTTTCTCCATGGTACATGGAAGGATTACTGAACGGGTTGCTCATGCTGTTACTATGTTTTCTTGCATTGTTGTGTTTTTTTTTTTTAACTGAAATGTCACACAGAGTAATGAGTTTTTATCATTTGTTTTCTTCTACTCTAAATCAAATGGATAAGCATAACAGTACCTTTAAATTGTACTCATACATTTGTAATGGACTTCATGATTCTAAAGAAAAGGTTGTTTTAAACTTTAGTCGTTCTAAACGAGATTTCCGCGTTTTATGTTTGCAAGAGTCACACTGGCCAGCTCAGACTGACGCTTTTATACGGGCCAGTTGGGGATATCATGTTTGGCTCAGTGGCTCTGAAACTAATACAAATGGAATTGCAATACTTTTTAATAACAATTTTGAATACAAGTATTTGATGCGGTTAGAATCACATCAAGATCCCCATGGTTGTTTCATTGTGATGAGTATTGAAATTTGGAAGAACAAAATTACATTAATGAATTTGTACGGACCCAGTAGTGGCGACCAACCAGAATTTTTTTTTTTTTTAATCTGTGAATGTATAGAACGGCTAGACAACGATTCTGTTATTATAACGGCGGATTGGAATTGTGCCCTGAATGTAAAATTAGATGTACGAAACTATGCCAGTACAGAGAATCGCGCCAGAACTCGGAGGAAAATTATCGATATTATGGCAAACATAATCTAGTTGATGTTTATAGAGAATTGTATCCTAATAAACGAGTTTACACATGACGTAGGTTCAATTCTGTAAAACAAGCAAGACTTAATTACTTTTTGATCAATAATGACTTGATGACTGATGTAACTGATGTGTTTGTTGAACCAGGATATCGATCATATCATTCGTTTGTTGTATTGGAATTAAGGAAAGAACAATTTAAATGTGATCGACTTTTTGGAAGTTCAATAACAGCTTACACTGAAAGATGAAGATTATGTAATGAATATAAAAGATACCATTAAAGAAGTTAAGAAGCAGTATATGGTACAATTTACACCTTGACAATGTCGATATGATTTCAAATGACAACATGGCTTTCCAAGTGAGTGATCATCTCTTTTTTTGAAACATTACTGATGGAAATACGAGGAAGAAAACATTTCATATGCAACATATAAGAAAAACAGAATGGTAACAAGAAAAGAATTAGAAAAGAGAATAAAAGATTGAACTAGATTTAAAAACAGATGACTTACCAGTGTTAGAGGAATTGAAAATACAATTACAAGAATGAAGACAGTCTAAAGTGTAAGCGATGAGCCCACCATGCGGGATCCAGTGGACACTCATGCAGAAACTTGAGGACCTGGATTTCGCGGACGACATCAGCTTGCTGACTCACACCCTCCACCACATGCAGAAGAAGACCGAGAGTCTCCGCAGCACAGCCAGTAACACGGGCTTGGAGATCAACGCGGAGAAGACAAAGGCCATGAGAGCCAACACAAGCCAGGCTGAAGCAATTCCTAGGGGAACAACAGATGTTGAGAAATTTACCTACCTAGGAAGCATCGTCAACAAGACACAGGAAGTACTGATGATGACATCAGGGCCAGAATAACCAAGGCAAGATTTGCTTTCACCACCCTCAACATCTGGAGGAGCGCAGACGTCCATCTTCACACCAAACTGAGACTATTCAGGTCTAGTTGCAAAGTGAAACGACGACTGCAGGCGGAAATCTAAACAAATCTTAAATAAATGTCAGCGAACCGCCCAGAGAAACGTGGACAAACGAGTCACAAGACAAACCACAACGCGTTTCGACCTCTTAGGTCTTCTTCAGGTGCAACAAACATGAAACAAATAACGAAAATGCACTTAGCTTTGATCGCTTCTGTGTTCAGCGCAAGAAAGAAGGCGTTGAATGAAAACGAGGGCTGTTGGAAGGGAAATAATGTGCGAGTCAAAGTCGTAATGATGATAATAATATTACTGATAGGAATACTAATAAATGGTCAAAATATATATATAAAAAAAAGACAAGATTACTACCAGTCTTGGTGTCAATAAGTAGGTATGGGAGAAAGGAGAGTGGGTTAGAGGATTCTTAAACAGCAGGGTTGCCGTGGCAACAGTCCCGGAGGCTAAGGCGATGGTGATGTCAATGCTACAGGTGGTAGTATCAATACTAGCAATATTATTACTGAATGGTACTACTAACAACGATAGTACTACTAACAATGGTACTACTAACAATGAGACTATTCAAACACGCATGAGACCTGTGCTGCTGTATGGCTCGGAGACCTGGAGACTCACCAAAGGGCTGGAGCACAAGTTGCAGGTCTTCATCAACACATGCCTGCGGCGGATCCTCCACATCAGGTGGCCTGACAGAATTGCCAATGAGGAGCTATGGCGCCGGACAAATCAGAGACCAATCGGAGACACCATCAGAATCCGAAAGTGGAAGTGGATCGGGCACATCCTACGCCGAGGCCCGGACAACACACCACACGGCAGGCTCTGGACTGGAACCCTCAAGGAAAGAGAAAGCGAGGCCGCCCAAGGACAACATGGCGTAGGATGCTGGACAGTGAGCTGATTACCATCAAGCTGTCCTGGGTGAGGCAAAAACGGGCAGCCCAAGACCGCACACGTTGGAAATCTGCAGTGAAGGCCCTATGCTCCCATTGGAGCGAAGAGGATTAAGTCAAAAGTCAAAGTGCAAGGCATTGCAGTTCGATCAAAAGTCCAATGGATTAATCAAGGGGAAAAAGCCAATAAGTACTTTCGTAACTTAGAAAATAGAAATGTTGTTGACAAATCAATACCGATTTTAGAAAAGAATGATGGCATTGCTATTTCAGATAAGAGGAAAATTTCAAAAGTGTTGAAATCATATTACGAACAGTTGTATAGTTATAGAGATGTGGATGACATTCATCTTCTAAGTGAATTACCAGATGCTGCAACTTTAACCGATGAGGAGAGCAAACATATTGAAGGGCCGATTACATGTGAAAAAGCAGCTGCTGCTTTAAAACAATTGAAGAATTTCAAGAGCCCTGGTCCTGATGGGTTCACTGTTGAGTGTTATAAGTTTTTTTTTATATTTTTTTTTTTAAAGATATTTGTCATGTCCTTGTACGTTCTGTGAATGAGGGATTTCAAAGAGGACAGCTTTCAGTATCACATAGGAAAGGAATAATTATGTGCATTCCTAAAGAAGGAAAACCAAAAAGATTTATTAAGAACTGGCGCCCTATATCCTGACTAATGTGGCGTACAAAATCGCCACTGCATGTATTGCGAATCGTTTAAAAAGAGTTTTACCTTCCATAATACATGAAAGTCAGAAGAGGTTTTTAAAAGGCACATGCATTGGTGATAACATTAGGTTACTTTACGATACTTTGATAAATGCTGAAAAAGAGAAAATTCCTGGTATGTTTCTTCTGGTTGATTTTGAACAGGCCTTTGATAGTGTTTCTTGGTCATTCCTACAGAAATGCTTAGCTTTTATAAAAATTTTGGACCAGACATGATACACTGGGTAAAGACCTTCTACTTTGGTATATTGACATGTGTGTCGGTGAATGGACAGTATTCTTTCTGTTTTCCATACAGAGAGGAGTGTGACAGGGGGACCCCTCCTCACCATATCTGTATGTAATTTGTGCTGAGATTCTTTCAATAATGTTCCGTAGAACTTGAATATAAAAGGAATCAGTGTGATGAACAAGGAAATTTTATTGTCTCAGTTTGCAGATGATACGTCATTATGCTCGGATGGAAGTGAGAAATGTATTCACGAATCGGTGTACATTTTAACTAAATTTGCTGAAATTTCTGGGTTAAAGATAAACTTCAACAAAAGTCAGGTTTTTTGGATAGGGAGTAGGAAAAAATTCAAATATTCGATACATGTGGGACAAAAAAATTTCATTTCGGACCCTGGTACTTTTCAAAATTTTAGGAGTGGTATTTTCCGCCGATTCCGCAAGTATTACAAAGATGAACTTCGAGGATAAGCTTCTTGCAATGAAAGGAATTTTGAATTATTGGAGTAAGCGACAATTGACACCATTGGGAAAATACAGTAATCAAGACCTTGGTTCTGTCAAAGATTGCACATTTGTTGATTAATTTGCCTGAACCCCCAGAAGATTTCATTGCTGCATTGGAAAATGAGTTGATTATATTTCTGTGGAGTTGGAAGCAGAGCAGGATTAAGAAAACTATGGTGTTTAAAACAATACAGTTAAGGAGGTTTGAGAATGACAAATAATAGATAATTTTTTGACCTCCATGAAAATAGTTGGCTGCTGAGAAGACTTTTGATGAGTCTGAGTGGAAGGATTTTACAATTAATATGTACCCAGAGTTAGCAAGGTTAAGACAATTTGGTGCTGAGTATGCAAATGTGGTTTTAAGGAAAGTTGATAATTTGTTCTGGAAGGATGTAATGAAGCATTACAAAAATCTTTATCTGAAATCCTGCCCAATGGCTGTTCATGAGTTGATGGCAGAGTGTGTGCAATATAATGTTCATATATTGAGAAACCGAAAGGTGGTGTATTTACGAGAACGGTGAATTTATAATCTTTTTTTGTGAAATAGTTGATAAATACGGCTGGTACTTTCATGACTTACAATGAATTTTTGATTGGTTATCCTAATATTATGTTAGAACTAACTTTTAATACACTGTGAGCTTATTGTCAGAAATTTAAATTAAACATAGTTTTGACTAATAGCTATAAAACCTTAGAGAATAAAACTTGGTCCTGTATTAAGAAAGTAGTAAATTCATACAGAATATGTTGAATGAAAACGGAATCACCCCAACTGCTATTTCCAGTTGGTTTGAGGATCTAAATAGGAAAGACATTTTCTCACATTTTTATAGAATATCTAGTGAAGTATAATTGAGATGGTTTCAAATTAGTCTGTTATATAAATAATTCCCAACCCACAGATTCTTGTTCTGTGTGTCGTTTAATCAACTCTTCTGTATGTAATCTTTGTGAGCAAGAAGAGTAGACAATTTCTCATATGCTCCAGTTAACTCAGTAGCAACACCACCGCCGACGAAGACGGACGGAGGCCTGTCGAAAACTCCAAGTAAGTGCTTATTGCCCAGCTGAATGACCTGACTAAATCCGGTAGTCGTTATTCTCATATGCTGTTTGACTGTCATACTACACACCAATTTTGGATGAATTTACAGCAGTTGCTGACTCTGAAATGTTCACATTGTCATAATTTAGTGATTGACAAGGAACTTGTATCGTTTGGTGTAAAGCACAATAAACGGACAGACAGTTTTTTTTTTATTTCATCATTTTATTTGCGTAATTTTACATATATGAATGTAAACTGCTAAATGCACAACCACATGTGCAAACCTTTGTTACATTGTTGAAAGATAGATATTACTTAGAACATTACATGGCAATTGTAAATGGAATTTGTGCACAATTTGATCAAACTTGGCTTTTGTACAAGTCGATTCTCGTTAGTTTGAACGTTAGAATTCAAAATAGAATATATGCATTTCATCTGTAAACTACCATTGCCACTTTCATAAAGATATCTTTCAAATGCGTGTTTTCAAAAATGGTTGAATATTTGTATATGATCATGTTTGATTTGTATTGGATATGAAAATGCTAATGGACTCCACCCCATCCCTTACCCTTGCCCTCAACTCCCCCCCCCCCCCCCTTTCCCACCCTAGGCCCCTGGTCCCCCTTTTGTTTTGTGTTCAAGGATGTATGATTGCTTGATTACTTTTTTTTTGTGTGGGGGTTTTTTTTTTTTTTTTTCGTTTTTTTTTTTTTCTTTTTTTGTAATCAATTGTTATATAGTTTGTTTGTAATGTATGTGTGTTTGGAAAATGATTTGATACTGAAAAATGTTCATTAAAAAAAAAAAAAAAAAAACCTGAGAGTCTAAATCGAAATTGCTTCTCCCCACGGTTAGGCGTTTGTAACCTCCTCAGCGCCAGTAAAGGTTTTTGTTTTTTTCAAAGAAAAGAGAGAAAACATTCATGGCTTTGCTATGCTTTTAATTTGCTACGGTGTAGGAGTAAATTATCGTTTAATCTCCGTCGGATAGAAAGAAGAGGAAGCATGCTGTGATCAAAATAGGACTTGGCTTATGCTTTATTATTGTTTCAAAAAGAGAACGAACAAAGTCGTTGTTTATTCTTTGGTAAAGGGTTACAATGGTGAGCTTCGGAGGTGAGCAATGGAAACTGTCGTGTGTTTATGGTGTTCCTGAATTTATTTGGTTTATACTGTGGGATGCCAAAGGGAAATCCTTCAAGATTCCAATGTGGGGAGTTAGATGGAAACCTTTCTCATATGTATATATTGCTGATGGATACCAGTGGTGAATAAGCTTTCTCTTATGTATTTATTACAGATGGATAGGAATGAATGGAAATCATGTTGAGAGTTATTTAAAGCCAGCTTATGCTATGTTATGGTATGTGATGTATAGTGAACATCTACCTGGTGTTAAACAAGAATGCGCAAAAAGATTGTGTCCTCTATGTGAGATGAATATTGATGATGGGAAATAGTTGCTTTTGATAAAAATGAAAAAAAGAAAGATGAATGAAAACGTTTTCTCTTGAGAGGTGGTGAACTTGTAAATGTCAAAAAACATTATGTTATGATCTTGTGAAATGATCAAACCCTTTTCGTCATGAACTAGATGAGAGAAGGTAATGATACACTAATTATACTTTCGATCATTTTGAAGGCCTACGTGGTAGTCTTTCCTCGCTAACGCGAAGGTTATGATTTTTGAAGGATGATGACGTCTCATCGTGTTGAACTTTTGAGATAGTAATTTTGAAAGAAGTGAAGTGTCTCTTTTTATTAAAACCTTGTCGATTTTGGGCTGTAGATAAAGTGCTCTGTTTACGATAAAAATAGGAAGCCATTATTAACTGTGAGTGTGATCACAAAGACTATGGATAGTAGGCTGGATAGTCAAAGAAGTTTTCTCAGTTCCCCAGGTTGAGTGTGTCCCTGGTGTATTTGGGAACTGGTTATCCCTACCTCGGGTCTGGGGCCTGTTGTTTGTCCCCATTCTCCATGAATATTAATATTGTGTACCCATAGTTGGGATGTGCTCCATGTGTGTTATTCATGTTTATTGATGGTGTTTTGCATGTGTTCAATGACTCAGGCAGCATAGAAAAAATAAGAAAAGAATTGCGTTTGTGTTGGTGTCAATGAGTATGGGTGTGGGAGAAAGGAGAGTGGGTTAGAGCATTCTTAAACAGCAGGGTTGCCGTAGCAACAGTCCCAGAGGCGAAGGCGATGGTGATGTCAATGCTAGTGGTGCTAGTATCAATATTAGCAATATTATTACTGAATGGTACTGCTAACAACGATAGTGAAGGTTAAGGTAATAAAAATATGATATAGAAATATATTCAGAAAATACATTTTTTATAATAATCAAATAAATAAATGAAACATAAAAAAAAAAAATTAATAACTATAATAATAATAAATGCATAAATAAATAAATAATTGAAAAATAATGGTAATAGAATAAATAGATGAAAATAAAAATAAAAAAATAACAATGTTAATATTTATGGCACTAAAGGTACTAATTCTGATAGTAAGGAGGAAAACAAACAAAAAAACAAAACAAAACCAAAACACACACACACAAAAAAAAAAAACAACCAAGGGGAGGAGGGAGAGGGGAGGACAGGAAGAACAGAAAGGAAACAGAAGATATTATTAGTTATGGGAAGGATGGAATCCAATAGGTATATCAATAATTACAGTAATAGTTTTGTTAATAATTGTGATTGTAACTCTACAGTAATGGTAGTGATGCTATAGGAGGCTAGAAAAGTGGTAAGTTGAAATGTTAGAAATATTTTAAAGAATAATGATTACATTAATGAAAGTAGTAAATATGACATTTGTAATACTAGTTATGAAGTTGTAAGAAAAGGTATACTGATTAGATATAAACAAATAAGTAAAATTAGATTTT
>JADBJO010001645.1:142500-147500 GCA_016801955.1 Conus betulinus
AAGCAGTCCATCTTTGAGGGAGATAGTGATGTCCAGGAAGTTGACTGACTGTGAAATGGTGTAGGTCAGCTGGATGGATGGATGGAAGGTCTGAGCAAAATTGAGGAAATTCTGGAGGTCATATTCTGGCATGGATGTGGCTCCCGATCCATCTCATCTATGTATCTTTTGTAGAGCTCTGGTGTTGGGGCCTGTGTAAGAGGTTAGTAGGCGGTGTTCTAGGTGTCCCATAAAGAGGCAGGCATAGGATGGTCCCATTTTGGTTCCCATAGCAACACCACTGATTTGTGAGAATGTATGGTTGTTAAATTCAAAAGTATTGAGGGTGAGGACTAATTCTGCAAGTCTGGCCAGTGTAGCTGTGGGAGGGTGTTGTTGGTTAGGGGGCCGTTTGTTAAGGAAGAATGCGATGGCCTTCAGTCCATCAGCATGAGGGATGGAAGTGTAGAGAGACAACATCAAGTGTAAAGAGGAGGCTGGGTTGAAAAGTGGGATCTGTGTTGCATAAATTAATCATGTTGAGTGTGTGTATAGTGTCTCTTGAGGTATGTAGGGAGGCCTTGTACTATGGGCTCTACAAGCTGAGCTGGTGTCACATGTGATGACAGACATGAAAACTCTACATCATTTTTCACTTACAAACTGACAAACTGCTGACTTTAAACATCATCTTAGTAATATCATCCAGCGTTCCAGAAAGCCCCAGCTTCACAACCCTTAGTCTGGCATTGCTGTACTGTTGCAGACATTTTTCATGTCCAGCAACACAACTGATTTATCACTGGGTGATCTGATATTTTTCATGTCATCAGAAAAAGTATAATACAAGTTATCTTTTTCACTCTATTTTCATGCATGTGAAAGGTGTAACTTTCAAGAATTACAGAAATTTTACCTGTTTCAAGTTTTGAAATTCTATTTACCCGAGTCCCATTTTTTGCACGACCTTTTGTCACTGGTTCATATATACAACCGATGAAAGTATCAAGTTCGTCATTTGTGGAAGAAATAATTAACCAAACAATGTCAGAATTACACGTTGGGTGAAACTTGATTACAGTTCGTAGTTCCCTCTAGATAAAAACTGATATTCCCCTTGATGCACTTGGAGCCTTTGTTCCGTTTTTTGCTGCAGTAATGAACACCAGGGGCAAAGCCTGGTATAAAGATATCGTTAATATCTTCTCGTTCAAGATGTGTTTCTTGTAATAATACTGTCATAATCAGAACATATTCTGTGTATTTCTTCTTCAAAGAATTTGTTAATCATACTACCATCGATTGTCTCCCTAAATCCTTTAATGTTCCACGAAAATATCTTAACTTTTTTCTGTACCATATGTGTTAATATTGAACAACCAATGTTATTAAAATTATATTATCCAAACACAATTTTATACTATGATTTAAACTCAAGTGAAAAGGAATAAACTGAAAATTTCTAAACACTTAATTCAAAGAAGCGCATCTGCTGTGGTGCTATGTATGTAGACTGCACTGTCATATTATAATGTCAAATAAAGTCGCATTTTTTTTTTTTTGGTTTTTTGTTTTTAATAAAAGTTTGTCTCAAGAGTTTTAGTTCTCAGTTGCTCTGGTGACCAGAATCCATAGTACCAATAACGGTTGTTTTTGTACTCGTTCCAGACGTATTGGTAGCTGTCTATGTGCGGGTGGGGGTGGGGGTGGGGGGTGGGGTAGGAAAGCACGAGCACGCATCCATATTTCTGGGAGAGTCAGACACACACGCACCAAACAACCCATCCGTGACAGTCTGTCAATGATGCTCTCAATAAGGCTGCTATCATTGATGCTGCTATCATTGATGCTGCTATCATTGATGCTTTCTTTGATGCTTTCAATAAAGAACGGGGGGGGGGGGGGGGGGGGGGGGGGGGGAACAAAACTGCGTTTCTTGTGATATTTTGACTGTGTCGGTCTACTATTGCCCACTGTGTCGGCCTACTATTTGCCTACTATTGCCCACTGTGTTGATCTACTATTGCCCACTGGTCGGCCTACTATTGCCCACTTTGTTGATCTACTAATCCCCACTGTGTCGGCCTACTATTGCCCACTTTGTTGATCTACTAATCCCCACTGTGTCGGCCTACTATTGCCCACTTTTGTTGATCTACTAATCCCCACTGTGTCGGCCTACTATTGCCCACTTTGTTGATCTACTAATCCCCACTGTGTCGGCCTACTATTGCCCACTTTGTTGATCTACTAATCCCCACTGTGTCGGCCTACTATTGCCTACTTTGTTGATCTACTAATCCCCACTGTGTCGGCCTACTATTGCCCACTTTGTTGATCTACTAATCCCCACTGTGTCGGCCTACTATTGCCCACTTTGTTGATCTACTAATCCCCACTGTGTCGGTCTACTATTGCCCATCATGTCCGTCTACTATCCCCCCCACCCCACCGTGTTGGTCTTCTATTGCCCATTATGTGTCAATCTACTATCCCCCCCCCCCCCCCACTGTTTCGGTCAGCTATTGCCGACTGTGTCGGTCTACTATTGCCCAACGTGTTGGGCTACTATTGCCCACTGTGTTGGTCTAATATTGCCCATTGTGTTGGCCTGCTATTGCCCATTGTGTTGGTCTGCTATTGCCCACTGTGTTGGACTACTATTGCCCACTGTGTTGGTCTGCTATTGCCCACTGTGTTGGTCTGCTATTGCCCACTGTGTTGGTCTGCTATTGCCCACTGTGTTGGTCTGCTATTGCCCACAGTGTTGGTCTGCTATTGCCCACCGTGTTGGTCTGCTATTGCCCACTGTGTTGGTCTGCTATTGCCCACTGTGTTGGTCTGCTATTGCCCACTGTGTTGGTCTGCTATTGGCCACCGTGTTGGTCTGCTATTGCCCACTGTGTTGGACTATTATTGGCCAACGTGTTGGTCTACTATTGCTCACGGTGTTGGTCTACTGTTGCCGACTGTGTGGTCTACTATTGCCCACCGTGTTGGTCTACTATTGCCCACCGTATTGGTCTGCTATTTCCCACTGTGTTGGTCTACTATTGCCCACCGTGTTGGTCTACTATTGCACACTGTCTTGGTCTACTGTTGCCTACTTTGTTGGTCTACTATTGCCCACCGTGTTAGTCTACCATTACCCACCCCGTTGGTCTATTATTGTGCCCACTGTGTTGGTCTGAGATTGCCTACTTTCTGGTCTACTATTGCCCACTGTGTTGATCTACTATTGCCCAAAGAAAAGAAAGAAAGGAAGATTTCGTTGGTCAAAGGGACGTAATTTTTTAAGACACGCGTGACCAATTCCTCGACGAGGGAAAGGTATTTATCTCCCCTAGTTCATACTTCTATCCAACTCCGTTTTCTCTGCCCCAACCCACGTCGGAGGGGGGGGGGGGGGGGGGGGGGGAGAGAGAGAGAGAGAGAGAGAGAGACAGACAGACAGACAGAGAGAGAGAGAGAGAGAGAGAGAGAGAGAGAGAGAGAGAGAGAGAGAGAGAGAGAGAGAGAGAGAGGTAATATGTTGCTTATAGCCCAGCCGACCGCAAAGGGCCATGTCAGGGAGGAGAGAGAGAGAGAGAGAGTGGCTGGAGGATAACAATAATAATTATTTTATTTTATTTTTTTTTTGGCCACAGAGTTCCGTGGACTGCTTGTCACTGCCCTGATATGTCTGTGTTTGATGTTGTGTCTCTCATAATCTCCCCTCCTCCCTCCAGCTTCTCTCTCTCTCTCTCTCTCTCTCTCTCTCTCTCTCTCTCTCTCTCTCTCTCTCTCTCTCTCTCTCTCTCTCTCTCCTCCCTCTCTCTCTTTGATTTGAAAGTGAATTTAAGCGAAAGCAGTAGAACTGTGTTTCGAAAACCTGGCAACTTAGCAGCAAGAGAAAACTGGACATATAACCAAGCTGTCACCCCTGTCGTACATGCACATGAATATTGAAGAATACTGTTTCCAACAAAACTCAGTTTCGCATTCGCATGCGTTGACCTGGTAGTAAGTGAAGCAAAGACAGCTCTGCTCTGCATGATGGGAAAATTTTTATGTTTTGAAGATCACTAGTTTAGATTGTATTCTGAGGTTATTTGATGATCCTCAGGTTCAAACCACTGCTCAGTGCGGTGCCGAACTTTAGGACCGGATGATGATGCCGCCCGCCATTGTGGAAAAAAAATGCACCTCTTTGCCTTGGAGAAAGTTTTAGGAGTTGAAATGCCAACCCCCAGTGACTTAATAGAGAGAGATCAATAGATATCCCATATGTTTAAATTCTGTATTAAGCTGTATTCGGTACTGGTAAGAATTAACGACAACGATGGAGCGTAGATTACCACGGAAAGCCTATATGATGTTATACGACCTAGATGCAAGAGGCAAAAGAAACTGGGTGTCAAATATTTGTAAATTATATCAGTTTTGGATTAGGTTATGTTTGGATAAACCATGGTGTGCAAAATGATCGATTATTTCTATGTGAATTTAAAGACAGACTGGTCGCATGCTGGTGGCAGGAGTGGGACTTTCATGTCAAAAATAGTGACAGATTTAACATGTACTGGACATTTTGTACGGTACACGATGTCAAACTTTATCTCTGAGTGGGTTTAGACAAACACTTGAAATATTTCATGACCAAATTAAGATTCGGAACTTCTGATATTGCACAGCATAGGTATCGTTACAGTAAATATGCTGGGATGGATTTGACTTGTCCAGTATGCAAAAGGGGAAAGAAGACGAACAGTATTTTGTCTTATCCTGCTGTGAATTATCAAGGCTAAGAGCGCAAATGTATACCAACAAAGGTTTCCAGGGATCCCTGTCAGTTTTGGTTAGGTCTGCTTATGGCATCCCAGAATGAAAGTCTAGTCAATTTCTCAGTTTATTTGTTCAAGGCATTTCAGTTTCGATCAGTTATGACTTTGTGAGAGAGAAGTCGATCCAGTTGGTCTTCTTCTTCTTCTTCTTCTTCTTCTTCTTCTTCTTCTTCTTCTTCTTCTCTTCTTCTTCTTCTT
>JADBJO010001645.1:155000-157500 GCA_016801955.1 Conus betulinus
TCATTGTGAGATAGGCCTGATGAGAAAGAGCCTCCCTCCCCCCCCCCCCCACCTCCCCCTCACTGCTCTGAACTGAGGGAACCTCTCTGGAAATGGGAATTTCCTCTGGAACCATTGCTGTGTGACATAGGAATCATTGCTGTGTGTGACGTAGGAATCATTGCCGTGTGACGTGAGAATCATTGCCCTGTGACGTTGAAATCATTGCTGTGTGACATAGGACTCACAGCCGTGTGACGTACGAATCATAACTGTGCGGAGTTGAAATATCATTGCCGTGTGAAGTAGAGATCATTGCCGTGTGACGTACGAATCATTGCTGTGTGACATAGGAGTCATTGCCGTATGACGTACGAATCACTGCCGTGTGACGTAGGAATCATTGCCGTATGACATAAGAATCACTGCTGTGTGACGAAAAAAAAATCATTGGTATGACGTAAGAATCACGGTCGTGTGACTTAGGATCATTGCCATGTGACATAAGAATCATTGCCGTATGATGTAAGAATCATTGCCGTGACGTAGGAATCATTGCCGTGACGTAAGAATCATCGTCGTGTGACGCAGGAATACACATACGTGTGTGTGGTTTTGTGTGTGTGTGTGTGTGTGTGTGTGTGTGTGTGTGTGTGTGTGTGTGTGTGTGTGTGTGTGCGTGTGTGACACGGACAGACAAACAGATGAACAACGAAACACTGAGAGACAGTCAGCGAAACGGACACAAGTAAAATTAGATCACGCCAGATGTTCCCCCCCATCACCACCCACCACTACCACCACCCCACCAACTACCTCCTCCACCACCACCCACCACCCCAACCCCTACCCCCCCCCCCCCCCCCCTTCTCAGTCCTGAGTGAAAAGCAGTGCCTCAGCCTCCCTCCTCCCCCTCCCCCCCCCCCAATGCAGTGACCATCACTGCGGCCGTCCTGTTTCGTCACTCCAGTCAGACCACCTGCTGCCATCTCTGTGCCTCGCTCAGCACAACCAACCCACGCGCAAGGGGGCATAAGCTCGCAGGCCGGAGGGGAGGGGGGTGGGGGGGGGGGGGGGTGGAGAGCCAGGAGAATGGTGGTGGGGTGGTGTGTGGGGGTGGGGGGTGGGATGGGGACGGATGTCGGGGGTGGTGAGGGGGGGGGGAGGGGGGGGTTGGAAGGTCATCACTCGGTTGAGAAATCCAGGTCGTCGTCTACCCCAGAAGTCTGCGTTCGACACTGGGCCTGCTCTATCGCCCTCTCTGGCTTTGTCTTTGTTTCTTCTCCCCCCATCCCCACCCCCACCCTCACCTCGCCGTTTTTTCTTTGTTGTGTTTTTATTTGGAACTTTGTTGAATTTTTTTTTTTCTCTTCTTGATCTTCGGCGCTCTGTCAGTGGCATTCTTCCCACGACGCTGACTCGTACTACCGTGCATAGCTACACCCATGATCTTCCTCTGGTGGACCCAACACCGGCAGTCCACACAGGGAGCACCCAGTCTCAGGTTGTCTGCAGGCTGCCCACCAACAGAGACGCTGCACCGCCGCTCAGTCACGTTGAATGACATTGATGGGTGCTGATTCTGATTTAACAGACAGAGACACTGCTCTGCCACTCTGTCACGTTGAAATGACATTGGTGGGTGCTGATTCTGATTCATCGAACGCTGGACACCCCCTCAACAAAGGCCCCTCCCCCCCCCCCCCTCCCCAACCCCCACCCGCCTTCCTATTGACGACAATCATTTCTGACGTATGTAACAGAATGACGATATGCCCCCCCCCCCCCCCCCCCCCCCTCCCCCCCATCCCTCCAGAAGATACTGCCACACCCTTCCAGCCGTGGAACGTGCTTTTAGCCCCAGGCGATGAGGTGGACAGGAAGTCAAAATGACGTCAACGCCAGACCCGTGTGACCAGGGTGAACGAACATGTGCTGCTGGAGTGTCGCACTGAAACGTTTCTGAGATAGTGCCACAGGGGTCCCGTGGACTACAAACGATGTGGATGATGTCTGGCGGGAGTCTGTGGTTGTCGCTGACTCGACGCCTTGGCTGCCAGGTGTCCTGGACATTTTCACCCACATGTGCTGTTTTCCTCTGGGCACTAGTCAGTGGCTCCGTCCGCTGTGAAATGTGTACAAGGTTCTTCGATCAGCTCACCAGGCATCAAGTTAAAGCAACGCATGTCGTTATATTGCGAAGTGGCCATGATAGGGACAATTTTATGTCTGAGAGAGAGAGAGAGAGAGAGAGAGAGATAGAGAGTGTGGTGTTTGTGTTGTGTGTGTGTGTGTGTGTGTGTGTGTGTGACTGGCGTGGAAGTCTGAAAGGGAGGGAGGATGGGGGGTGGAGGTGGGGAAGAAGGCTGTGGTGGGGGTGGGGTGGGGTGGCGAAGAGAGGGTGTGTGTGTTAGAGTGGGGAAAGGGGAGTGCTTGAACACACGTGTGTGTGTGTATGTGTGTGTGTGTGTGTGTGTGTTGTGTGTGTGTGCGCTCTCTCTCTCTCTCTCTCTCTCTCTCT
>JADBJO010001645.1:162500-165000 GCA_016801955.1 Conus betulinus
TACAGCACTTCAGTGAGGCCTTCAGTGTGTGTGCCTTCGTAGCACTTTACATGTATTCCATGGGAACGCTTGCCTTGCAGCAGCAGCTCGCCATAGAACAGTCTCTTTGGGGAGACGGTGTGGGGGGGGGGGGGGGGGGGGGGGGGGGGGGGGGGCTATATCATTCGAATGTACACACATATAACACACACCTTATCTCCAATGTTGCTTACTGAATTGGATCCTATAACCGACGAAGTGTTGGCATGAATTGATCGCTGACTGGTTCACGCGGAACTACCAGTCTTACCGAGCCTGTCTCCGGTCTCAACATTTTGTGACTCTCTTGGAAATGGGGAGAGAGAAGATGAAAATGAAATGAGGGAAATGTGAATGGCGAGAAAGGACAGGTGGAGATGATAAACAGCGGAGGAAAGAATGAAAAACAGAGGGAGGAAAACAGAAAAAACAAGAGAGGTTAGACGAGGAGAGAGAGAGAGAGGAGAGCGAGAGAGAGGAGAGAGAGAGAGAGAGAGAGAAGAAATGATTTGAATGAGAATGATGACTGAACGACTGACTGAATGAATGATGAATGAGTGAATTAATGAATGAATGAAGGAATGAAGGAATGAAAAAGAAAAGAGGCCGAAAGGAGAGAAAGTGAAAAAAAAAATCATTTCGTTTCATAAAAGAAAACAAAGAAGAAATAACAAACACAATAGAAAAATAAATGATTAAAACACAGACACGCACAGACACAAACACGGACATACATACAGACACACACACACACACACACACACACACACACACACACACCACACACACACACACACACACACATGTCAAGGAGACGACGCAAAAAAAAAAGTCACGCAGAAAACTAAGAACAAGTAATCAAACAAAACTAAAGAGTATGCGAGACAGAAGCATGTGAAGGATTTAAACAAAACAAACGAAAAAAAAAACCAAAACAAAAAAACGAAAAACAAAAGATAAAAAAAAACAAAAAAAAAAACAAAAACAAAAAAAAAAAAGTAAAAAGCGGAGAAAATGCCGGAGCGGGAATAAAGGGCAGGACAGTCTGCCCCAGAATGTCTCCAAACTGTGGCAGCCGTGAGCGTGTTGTGGCCGGTGCCAGCGGTGAGAAGTGTCTGCTGTGAGGATCAGCAGAGAGAGGAGGCGGTCCGATTGATGACTCGTCTGTGTGAGAGGAGAGAGAGAGAGAGGAGGGAGAGAGAGGGGCGATGAGAGAGAGAGAGAGAGAGGAGAGAGAGATTGAGAGTGAGACGGAGGACTGTGAATGAGACTGCCTGACTGGATGAACGAGAATGAATGAGGGGAAGGAAGAAGGCGGTCCGATTGATGACTCGGTCTGTGTGGAACAATCCTGAATGTCTGTTTTGTGAAAGAACAACAAAGAGAGAAAATAACACGAGACAGAAAAAATAAATGATAAAAACCGAATCCCCCACACACACACACACGGTTGTTTCCACACACACACACCCACACACACACACACACACACACCACACAGTCAAGGAGAAGTGGGAAAAGTTTCACGAGGAAAACTAAGAACAAGAGTAACAAAAACAAAAACTAAAGAGTATGCGAGACAGAAGACGGTTGTGAACCAAAACAAACGAAAAAGAAAAGGAGAGGAGAGGGAAAGAAAAGAAACAAAAACGAAAAGGAAGAGAGAAAAAGAGTGAAAGCAGAAGAAGAACGAAAAAGGAAAGAGGAAACAAAAAGAAACAATAAAAAAAAAAAAAAGTAAAAAGCGGAGAAAGATGCCGGAGTTGAGGTCTGCCACAGACAGAGAGGATGAGATCCAAAAGGAGGCAGCCGGGAGAATCTGTGGGGCCGGTGCCAGCGGGAGAGAGAGAGAGAGAGAGAGAGGAGGAGAGTGAGGAGAGAGGAGAGACCAGAGGAAGAGAGAGAGGCGGTCCGATTGATGACTCGTCTGTGTGGAACAATCCTGAATATCTGTTGTGAAGAACAGCACACAGAGAGAGAGAGAGAGAGAGAGAGAGAGAGGAGAGGAGAGAGAGAGAGGAGTCGAGAGAGAAGAGAGAAGGAGTCCGCATTTCCGTCCCGATGATGACTCGTCTGTGTGTGTGGAACAATCCCGAACGGTCTGTGTGAAGACAAGAGAGAGAGAGAGAGGAGAGAGAGAGAGAGAGAGAGAGAGAGAGGAGGAGAGAGAGAGGAGAGGAGAGAGAGAGAGAGAGGAGGAGAGCGAGAGGCGCCGTCGGTCCGATTGATGACTCGTCTGTGTGGAACAATCCCGAACGTCTGTTGTGAAGAAAGCACAGAGAGCACAGAGAGAGGAGAGAGGAGATTACAGAGAGAGAGTGAGAGAGAGACGAGAGAGGAGGAAGGAGAGAGAGAGAGACCTTCAGATAGAGAGGAGGAGAGGAGAGAGAGAGAGGAGAGAGAGAGCGCGGTCCGATGATGATCGTCTGTGTGGAACAATCCTGAATGTCTGTTGTGAAGAACAACAGAGAGAGAGAGAGAG
>JADBJO010001645.1:170000-184087 GCA_016801955.1 Conus betulinus
GGCTAATGCTGCAAAGGAAAAAAAAAAAAAAAAAAGGAAAACGCACGCACGCATGCGAGCATGCACACACACACACACACACACACACACACACACACACACACACACACACACACACACACACACTCTCTCTCTCTCTCTCTCTCTCTCTCTCTCTCTCTCTCACTCTCACACACACACACACACACAAGCAAGAAAATGGCAAGACAAGGAAACAAATAAAATGAAAAAATATATAGGGATAGAAATGTGTGCCAGAAAGGGAAACTTAAAGAAGAAAGAAAGAAAGAAAAAAGAAAAGAAAGAAGAAAAGAAAGAAAGAAAGAAAGAAAGAAGAAAGAAAAGAAAGAAAAAGAAAGAAGAAGAAGAAAAAAAGAAAGAAAGAAAAAGAAAGAAAGAAAAACAGAAAGTTAGGAAGAAAGAAAAAAAAGAACAAGAAGAAGATATATGCCTGAAATTCTCCAGTCCCTTCCGACTCTGGATTTTTTGCGAGTCTCTATTCCTTTGTACCGTGTGCCAGGTGTCAGCGCTTCTGCCTTTGTTTTCTTCGTTTTCTTTGTCTTCAGTGCAAACCTTTAACGGCTGCTGTTAATACTCTGGCGTCGAGTGGTATTTTGCACTGGGAGGGTACGTGAGGGTGGGGAGGGGAGGGGAAGGGTGGGGGGGAACTGAATTGACAAGCCCATGGAAAACACGTCACTGCAGTCTTTAGAGAGGCATCTCTCTAAATTTTCATCAAGAAAAAAAAAAAAGACGATGAGGGAAGGTGGGGATGGGAGGGGAGGGGGAGTGGAGGGGGAAGATGGACGCTTTCCTCTTCCAGATTCATCTACAAAGGGGAGGGGGGGGGGAGAAGGGAAGGGGGGGTTTCCTATTTTCGGCAAAGCGCGAAAGAGGGAAAGGGAGGGGGGTGGAGGGGGAGTGGGGAGAGGCTCGTCTTGCAAGCGAAGGAACGCACAAACCAGTCGTCATTGAAATTCTTTTCAAACGTTTTTTTCTTTTTTTTTTCGTTTTTTTTTTTTTTCTTTTTCCTTGGTTCTGATGTATGAAATCTTAAGGGCGGAAGGGGTGGGTGGGGTGGGCGCAGAAAGTACTCTGCCCCCCCCCCATTATTTCAATTGAGAGGGGGCGAGGTGTGTGTGTGTGTGTGTGTGTGGTGGGGGTGGGGGGGGGGGGGGCGTGCGTGCTTCCACCGCCACCCTCTCTCTCTCTCTCTCTCTCACCCTCACCCCGACGATTCCGTTTTGCACGTGCAGCATATGCATTAGTCACGCTCACTGACCGAGCCAACGATCAGAATGCTCACCTCCTGCTCCGTGTCCATCCGTGCTTCACGTGTGTGTGTGTGTGTGTGTGTGTGTGTGTGTGTGTGTGTGTGTGTGTGTGTGTGTGTGTGTGTGAGAGAGAGAGAGAGAGAGAGAGAGAGAGGCACTAGGTTCAGGTTTTCATATTTTGCTATAACCATTTAAAGCTAAGCTTTACGATTTTTTTTTTCCGAACCACTAGGGCCAGGTTTTACCGTTGTTTCTAAGTGTAAAGGGCCAGGTTTTACCGTTGTTTCTAAGTGTAAAAGGCCAGGTTTAACCATTGTAAGTGTAAAGGGCCAGGGTTTTAACCGTTGTTTCTAAGTGTAAAGGGCCAGGTTTTGCCGTTGTTTCTAAGTGTAAAGGGCCAGGTTTTACCTTTGTTTCTAAATGTAAAGGGCCAGGTTTTACTTTTGTTTCTAAGTGTAAAGGGCCAGGTTTTACCATTGTAAGTGTAAAGGGCCAGGTTTTACCTTTGTTTCTAAGTGTAAAGGGTCAGGTTTTACCATTGTAAGTGTAAAGGGCCAGGTTTTACCATTGTTTCTAGGTCTAAAGGGCCAGGTTTTACCATTGTTTCTAGGTGTAAAGGGCCAGGTTTTTTTTGAGTGTAAAATCAGTGTTTCTAGTGTTTCTAAGTGTAAAGGGCCAGGTTTTTTTGTTTTTTTTTTGTTTTATCATTGTTTCTAGGTGTAAAGGGCCAGTTTTTTTTTTTTAAATCAGGTTTTGTGTTTCTAGGTGTAAAGGGCCAGGTTTTTTTAAAATCAGTGTTTCTAGGTGTAAAGGGCCAGGCTTTTACCGTTGTTTCTAAGAGTAAAGGGCAGGTTTTTACAAAATGCTGAAATGTACCGGGCCAAGTTGTATACAGGTAATCAGTGGTAGGGGAAGTAACCGACCGAAACTTGGCATGGTTTTACCTCCTCTTGACTACAAACGTCACTGAACCGGCAAGAACGATGGCTGCGCACTGAAGCGAGTCAGGGGATGAAAGCAAGGTTGCCGCTGGATCTGTCTTGAGACAGCAGTGAATCCGATCATGATTCTGATTCTGGTGATGAAGTTTGCCATGGACACAACACGCACAACTGCGGACATCCAAGGTGCTATTGCTCATCGGGTCCAACCGGATGTTGCCCAGGGGAGGAGCAGGTGGCGGCGAAGCAGGACGGACAATGACATGGGAGTAAGTTGTCTCCCCTCTCCACTCAGCGGTGAGTGATGCACGTGCACATTTGTCACTACATCTTATGACCAGAACAATGTCAAATCGTCTCTTGTTGTTGCTTTTGGTTGTTTTTTTCCCCCCACTACATCTTCTGACCAGAATAATGTAAAATCGTCTCTTTTCTTGTTGCTGTTGGTTTTCTTTTTTTTTTTTTTTTTTTTTTTTCCACTTAAACCGCAAAGCGCTGATCTGTCTTTAGGCAATGCGGTCACACAGCTGAGTTTGTTAAGAGCGATGATACAACTGGTTAAAATGTTGTAGACTCATTGAAGACGTGGGGTTCCTTCAAATCCACACACATTATTGAAGTCCACAGAACTACCGTTAAGCTTGATGTGTTAATAATTTGCATGTTTTGTGCATTTGATTGAGTGAGTGTGTGTGTGTGTGTGTGGTGGGGGGGGGGGGGGGGGGGGGAAGGGGGGTGCGTTTGTATTGGTGTGGTGGTGGTGGTGGGTGTGTGTGTGTGTGTGTGTGTGGTGTGGGGGGTCTGTGTGTCTGTGTGAGAGAGAGAGAGAGAGAGAGAGAGAGAGAGAGAGAGGGGAGTATTTTGTGTGGCAATGAATCCCATGTCACTCACAACGTGTACACAGTATCACCAAGTAGGCCGTAAAATAGAAGCGGCGAAGGTGTAATGGTCTCCAATGAAGAAACCACACAAACCATTCCAACCAGATTATGTTATCAGCACATATAAGCCAAAAAAACAAAACAAAAAAAAAAAGCAATAATCTTTTGCAACGTCGATACCACACCGAAAGAATTTGACATGCATGTCCACACACACACCACACACACACACACACACACACAAATTAGATACGAGAATGTTGATTGACATCTCTTTCACCATAGCAGGGTGATTTCGTTCTGTCCACGGCAGCTTGTGAAATCAGTTATCTGACAGAGATACAAACTGCAGGGCCGGATCACAAATAGGACAAAGGGGAACGGGGGGGGGAGGGGATTGGAAGGAAATCCTTACTCAAATGGGGCACAGGGGCAAATGGCGAAGAAGAAGAGGCGGTGGATCACCTGTGACACAAGCATGTGCGCGGGTGTGTATGTCTGTGAGCAAGCGGGAAAGTTTAGATGCTGAAGTGTGTGTGTGTGTGTGTGTGTGTGTGTGTGTGTGTGTGTGTGTGTGTGTGTGTTATGTGTGCATGTCCTGGAACACGGAGGAATAGAAATGTCTGGAATATGTCTTATCTTAATGATTTTTAATGATAAATACCTCTCTCTCTCTCTCTCTCTCTCTCTCTCTCTCTCTCTCTCTCTCTCTCATATACGTGCACACATGTATGCATATATAATTATGAGTGGCTGAGTGCATGCTTTATTTGCACGACCAAAAAGATTGAAATTCCCATTTTGGTGACACACGCATGTTTTATTGTTTGAAAGTAATTTTAATTTTCAGTGTCACGTTTGTAACTATAAATATGTATTTCTTAACTTTTAGGGCAGCGGTCACGAATGTAATTTCTCTTTTAACGAGAGATAATAAGTTTTCTGAATCTGAATCTGAATTCATGTCAAAACGTTTTGTTTGTTTTCCCCATTCATAGAGAAGATTAAGGTGATGTTGCTCATAGCCCAGCCGACCGCAAAAGGCCATACCAGGGCTGTCATCGCGTTGAAGCCGACTCACAAGTCATTCACGCTCACGACCACAGTTCCTGGATGATAATTTTAGAAAAAGCTAAAATGTTGTATACATTTGAGCGTATTTCATCGTTGTAAAATTCCTCTTTGTATGAATTCTTATGCGAAAATATTCCCTGTTTTCTGAGCTGCTAGTTCCCCTGTTGTCTGTGCTGGTAATTTCCCTTTTTTTCAGTGCTGGTAATTTCCCTGTTTTCAGTGCCGGTAATTTCCCTGTTTTCTGTGCTGGTAATTTCCCTGTTTTCAGTGCTGGAAATTTCCTGTTTTCAGTGCTGGTAATTTCCCTGTTTTCTGTGCTGGTAATTTTCCCTGTTTTTCAGTGCTGGTAATTTTCCTGTTTTCAGTGCTGGTAATTCCCTGTTTTCAGTGCTGGTAATTTCCCTGTTTTCAGTGTTGGTAATTTCCCTGTTGTTTTCAGTGCTGGTAATTTACCTGTTTTCAGTGCTGGTAATTTCCTGTTTTCAGTGCTGGTATTTTCCCTGTTTTCAGTGCTGATATTTTCCCTGTTTTTCAGTGCTGGTAATTTCCCTGTTTTCAGTGCTGGTAATTTCCCTGTTTTCAGTGCTGGTATTTTCCCTGTTTTTCAGTGCCGGTAATTTCCCTGTTTTCAGTGCTGGTAAATTTACCTGTTTTCAGTGCTAGTAATTTCCCTGTTTTCAGTGGTAATTTCCCTGTTTTCAGTGTTGGTAATCTCCTGTTTTCAGTGCTGGTAATTTCCCTGTTTTCAGTGCTGGTAATTGCCCTGTTTTCAGTGCTGGTAATTTCCCTGTTTTCAGTGCTGGTAATTTCCTGTTTCAGTGCCGGTTTTTCCCTGTGTCAGTGTTGGTAATTTCCCTGTTTTCAGTGCTGGTAATTTCCCTGTTTTCAGTGCTGGTAATCAGTGCTGTTTTCAGTGCTGGTAATTTCCGTGTTTTCAGTGCTGGTAATTTCCCTGTTTTTCAGTGTTGATATTTCCCTGTTTTATTGTGCTGGTAGTTTCCCTGTTTTCAGTGCTGGTAATTTCCCTGTTTTCAGTGCTGGTAATTTCCCCTTTTTCAGTGCTGGTAATTTCCCTGTTTTCAGTGCTGGTATTTCCCTGTTTTCAGTGCTGGAAATTTCCCTGTTTTCAGTGCTGGTAATTTCCCTGTTTTCAGTGCTGGTATTTCCCTGTTTTCAGTGCTGGTAATTTCCCTGTTTTCAGTGCTGGTAATTTCCTGTTTTCAGTGCTGGTAATTTCCCTGTCTTCAATGCTGGTAATTTCCCTGTTTTCAGTGCTGGTAGTTTCCCTTTTTTCAGTGCTGGTAATTTCCCTGTTTTCAGTGCTGGTAGTTTCCCTTTTTTCAGTGCTGGTAATTTCCTGTTTCAGTGCTGATATTTTCCCTGTTTTCAGTGCTGGTAATTTCCCTGTTTTCAGTGCTGGTATTTCCCTGTTTTCAGTGCTGGTATTTTCCCTGTTTTCAGTGCTGGTAATTCCCTGTTTTCAGTGCTAGTAATTTTCCTGTTTTCAGTGCTGGTAGTTTCCCTGCTTTCAGTGCTGGTAATTTTCCTGTTTTCAGTGCTGGTAATTTTCCTGTTTTCAGTGCTGGTAATTTCCCTGCTTTCAGTGCTGGTAATTTCCCTGTTTTCAGTGCTGGTAATTTCCCTGTTTTCAGTGCTGGTAATTTCCCTGTTTTCAGTGCTGGTAATTTCCCTGTTTTCAGTGCTGGTAATTTTCCTGTTTTCAGTGCTGGTAGCGTCCCTGTTTTCAGTGCTGGTAATTTCCCTGTTTTTCAGTGCTGGTAATTTCCCTGTTTTCTGCTGGTAGCGTCCCTGTTTTTTCAGTGCTGGTAGCGTCCCTGTTTTCAGTGCTGGTAATTTCCCTGTTTTCAGTGCTGGTAGCGTCCCTGTTTTCAGTGCTGGTAATTTCCCTGTTTTCAGTGCTGGTAATTTCCCTGTTCTCTGTGCTGGTAATTCCCTGGTAATTCTGGGCTGAATAATTCCCTGTTTTCTGTCGCTCTTCCGAGTCTCCCTCTTTTTGAACATCTCTATGTACTTTTCGTCTGCTGTCGTTGCCTGCTAATCACCTTCTTTCCTTTCCTTTGTCCTTCGTTTTCCATCATGGCCGTCCCCCCTGGAGTAATTTCCCCTTTTCTGTCGCTTTGTCTTTGTTACAGTTGTTTAAAGCTGCCGCCCAGCGCAGCGTTTCTGAAACCGATGCCGACTAACAATGAACACACAAAACAAGGTGTAAAGTGATGCTCACTCCGTAGACAGTACAGAACAGATCATTGTCGACCAACGTCTTCTTAGGGCGAGACAAGCGACAGACGTGACAAGTGCACAGCAGGTTAGGGGTGGGTGGGGTTTGGTGCATTTTGGATGGCTGCGGTTGGCACGATCCAAAGAAGGCAGGAGTGTCCATTGTCGGCGTTCCATTGCGTTTTGAATTAGCATCACAGCTTGTTTCTTGTGAGCTCCTTCGATCGTTGGCTCAGCCTGCACCGTGTCTTTGCCTCTGTGGTCCATTCGCCCCTCATTCAGGAATTTCTTTGTACCTGTGTGTCGTCGCAACTCCTAAACGTATTAGCTGGTCTGTGGCCCATTCGCCCTCATTCTGGAATGTCTGTGTACCCCGTGTCGTCGTCATAACGCCTAAACGTATCAGCGTGGTCTGTGGCCCAGCCGCCCTCTAGGAGCTGTGGTCGTCCAGAGTGTCCACAATGGACACCAGCTGGACGTTCACCTGTGTGGATTGACCCACGTTGCTGTTTGCCAAATATATTTGCTTTACTGTTTTATTCATGGCCTTCTGCAATTGGAGGAGGGGTGCAAAAATTAAGAAGAGTGGGCAGCGCGCTCAGTACAGCCAAAATTAATTCTGACTTGACTTCTGGATGTCAATAGGTATTAAAATGAATTGGTGTGATAGATATGAATTATATGTTGTGTTGTGGTGTTCGTGATGGTGGTAGTCGTAGGTGGTGGTGGTGTGGTGGTAGAAGTAGTAGTAGTAGTAGTAGAGAGAGAGCAGAGAGAGAGAGAGAGAGAGAGAGAGTGTTCTCTTGTGAGCGCGCTTGTGTGCCCGTGGCGGTAAAGGGATGCACGTGCAACTGTGCGCGCACGTGAACGGCGCACTGAGCGATAACGCCAGTTGTGTGTCTGGTTTTGCGAGGGGCGTGTTCGCTACACGTCTGCGCTTGAACCAGAGTCTGAAACAGGCTTTGTCTTGGTGTGCGGTCCACGCAGGACACGATATACACAGGATAAAGAAACAACCGACGACTGGAACGCACCAACAACAGGAGCAGCGTGAAGGCACAATCGCATTTTTGCAAAGTTCGCCACGCTACGCTACACGGTTTGAGGCTACGTTCCTCGAAGCCTGCAGCTGGTGCAGAGAAATTAATAACGTACTCCCGCGCACTACAGAGAGAGAGAGAGAGAGAGAGAGGGGGGGGGGGGGGAGGAAGAGAGAGAATGAGAGATAAAGAGAGAGAGAGAGAGAGAGAAAGAGAGAGAGAGAGAGAGCGAGAGAGAATGAGATAAGAGAGAGACAGTGAGAGAGAATGAGATCAAGAGAGAGAGAGAGAGGCAACAGAGAGAGAGAGAGAGAGAGAGAGAGAGAGAGAGAGAGAGAGAGAGAGAGAGAGAGAGAACCTGTTTTTATCATTATGAGAAGGCAGTAATTATGACGTGAAAGGTGTCATTTTGGGGTCAGCACTAGTTTCCACTCGTTTTGAGGCCGTTACGTTTGAGCCCAGTCACCAGAAAGAGACGGATGACACCAGTTTCGCGTGCGGTCAAACCCACCTGGTATGGAGGTATTCTGTCAGGGGGCCCCTCACCACTCCACAGCCGACATCACTGCTCGGCGGACGGGCAAGAAAGGGCACATAACTCGCCCCCCCCCCCCCCCCCCGAGTTAATCAGTACCGACCTTCACCTTTGTTTCAGAATCACTCCCCTCTTTCGACAGTCTTCAAGTGCTGGACATGACCAGACCTGTCAAGTCGTGGCATGCTGAGGGATGGGGGTGTGGGTGGCGATTCCCGACCTCAGCTGGAAAGCACTACCTGTAGGGAAAAACCACTGGCTAGTGAAGCGAGTGATCAGAGGCATGGACACCCTCCCCACTGAGTGACCCTCTGACCCCTTGGGGCGGGGGCCAGTTTGGGCGCGTGCCTGTAAGTCACGTGAGCTGCTTCTACACACCCTGCCCCCCCACCCCCCTCTCCTACAGGGGAATGGGTTTGGAACGGGATATGGAGTAATTCTGCCTCAGGTCTAGGAACATACCCCCCCCCCCCCCCCCCACTCCTAGCTACCCCCCAACCCTTCCTCCACACAGCCGACATCCATAGCCAAGACGTCACGTGGACTCGAAACAAACACGGCTAGAAGACTCTGTGTTAAAAAAAAAAAAAAAAAAAAAGAAAAAAAAAAAAAAATAATTATAGCCCCCCCCCCCCCCCTCCAATGATTTACCACATTTATCATGGAACTCATACACCACACAACATTAGGACAGTCTGACTAGATGCCGCCAACGCTCCTCTTCTTCTTCTTCTTTTTTTTTTTTTCTTCTTTTTTGCAAAGGGACCCAAATAACGTCACTACAATGAAACCAACGCCAACAAACACCACACACGCTGCTTCTTTCCCTCGTCAACCACGCAGAATGTATTTCAACACAGGAGTTACCACACAAAAAAAAAGTCCGACACACTGAACACACACCCAAACTCCTCTCACGCCAAGTCACACACACGGGTCTAGGTCCATCACACACACAGACACACGCACACGCACGCACACACACACACAAGTGCACGCGCACTCTCACACACACACAAACACACACAGAGGATCAACTTCACGTGAAATTACTCTTTATTGTATTTGTCTACACACAGGCACATCCACGTGTATTAAAAACAATCACGCTATACGATGCCGGTCTTCTTCAATGAGTAGCACCACGCTTGCTCCACACTATGTTAAACTTGCAATAGTTGCCAGCCTTTGGAACCTAAGAAAGTAAATCCTCATCTAGCGGATCTGGAGCGCATGCGTCTTGTGGGGAACGTACTAGTTAAAAAAAAAAAAATCAGCATTACTTGTAGTTTAAAAAAAAGATCACTTATACTATTTCCATTATCTAAAAAAAAAAAAAAAAATCAGTATTACTAATTCCATTATGAACACAGTTATTAAGTTCAAGAAGAAGGTGATCACTATGAAAAAAAACAACAACACATAATTATAGAGTAAAAACGGTCATTGTCATATAATCTTTACGAGTTTTGACGCTGCTTAATTATCAAGAACGTCAAATTGTATTCCGACCCAAACAAACCGAACGCAGTTGGAAACAGTTGATTACGGATATATATTGTTGGCCTTTTTCTGATTGTTGGCTTTTGCGCCTCGTGTGATGACACTATAATAATAATGAGATTTGGATAATATATAATAATAATGAATACTTATACACTATCACCGTTTTTCTTGATGAAAAAGGCTCTCTCCCCTCAACTCACAGAAATGTTTCGGGTCTGAAATTCCCTTTTTTTTTCTTTTTTTTTTTTCTTTCCCTTTTGAAGTACAAAAAGGCTGTTTTTCACCAAGAAAACTAAGATCGGATCTTTTGAAGCAAGTGAGCTGCCATACCGCCTCGCACGACTGAATGTGAACTTTCCGTCAAGTATTCAAACCAATGGGAAAATGTTTCTGTTTAAATGCACTGGGGGCGAAGAAAGAGAAGAAAAATCAGCGATGTTTTTCTATGGAAGATGAAGTGGAATATGACTGGAAAGAAAAGTAAGGGTCGTTTCTTACTGTTTCGTCATGGAAGACGAAGTGGGATATCACTGGAAAGAAAGTAAGGGTCGTTTTTTACTGTTTCGTCATGGAAGACGAAGTGGGATATCACTGGAAAGAAACTAGGCGCTGTTTTCTAGATGTTTTTTTTTTTTTTTTTTTCCTCCATGGTTATGTTGGCTCTGTTTTTTTTTTTTTTCCTCCCATGGAAGATGAGGTGGAATATCACTGGAAATAGCTGTAGCTCTGTTTACACTTTCGAGATGCTATTTTACATGGAAGACGAGGTGGACTATCACTGGAAAAAGAAACTAGCGGTTGTTGTACACACTTTCGTGATGCTTTTTCCATGGAAGATGAGGCAGACAAAACTGGAAAGAAACTACCTCTCGTTCACACACTTTCGTTATGTTTTTTTTTTTTTTTCCCATGGAAGATGAGGTGGAATATATCTGGAAAAGAAACTAGCTGTTGTTGTTCACACTTTCGTGATGCTTTTTCCGTGGGATGGACACCTGAACCAACAGTTTTACGGATGGAATCTGATGATTTGTTTTTTCTCCCAAGCAGAAACGTGTTGTCGGTGATCAAATCATTTGTATGAAAGGGCTGTCTTACTTGCTGTGTTCGTTTCCGAGTTGTACTGTTTTTTTTTCAGGTCGCCGTTCACTATGCACGGAGATCACATTCAGAAGAAGCGTGTTCAAGAAACGACTTTTAACATACGGTTTTTGTTTTTTTTTCTCATTAAAAAAAAGATATTTTTTTCTCTTCCTTCGTTTTCAAAATTCATAGGCATGGCTTTACTCTGGAATTTCATTCTCACAACAGGATGTTCCTTTCAACTGGGGGTAGGTGGCAACTATTTACAATGCTCTTGATGTTTACGTCTGCGCATAAACATCCTGGTTAATGGCCAATGAAAAAAAAAAAAAAAACAAAAAAACAACAAAAAACAAAGAAGAAAAACATGAACATAAATACTCATGAACACACACAGAACACGCTTCTTTTTAGCACCAAATTTGTCACACCTCTTATTATTATTATTTTTTTCATCGGAGTTACGAGTGTCTTAGTCCTTACACTCTTTCCTGTGCCGATGACAAGCAGAACAGTTGGTATTCATGTTGGCATTTGATTATTGGTAACCAGAGAGAGAGAGAGAGAGAGAGAGAGAGAGAGAGAGAGAGAGAGAGAGAAGGATCTTAACACACAATGTTTGCTGAACAACCATCAACATTTCTACGCAGACGTAACAACGTATGGGCATAACGTCACGCTACCATTCAATGAAGCCACACCCTACGGACCTCAAACCAATGATAAACAAACAAACAAACAAACAAACAAACGAAGAATACAACTTGTCCAGACCAAGAGGACGCAAAGTGATGAGCAAAGGAGGAGCAGAAGAGGAAGGCGGCATGTGGTGGTGTGGGTCTCCTTCCCCATGATCCGACACACCGTCATGGCACTTGGTTGAGTATGGCATCAGCAGTGGTAAATGGTCTCCCAGCATCCTCTTCCTTCCGCGTTGCGGCCACCCGACACACTCGTCTGCAACTTCTGGGGTAGATTTCCGTTTTATCTGTCCGCACTCTCGTCCGTAGGACTGTATCCCGTCCCGTAAACCGACAGTTTGCAATGGTCAAACTTCAGCTTCGTGTCCGCCGCTTCCACCAAGTGCACACGAGTGAAGAGAGGGACACTGGCATGATCTCTGAAGTCTTGCTGTCACAGACAATATCATTATATCCATCCAATAAAGCTGAGGGACTTCTGCAAAATTTCATTCCCTGTCACTTATGTCTGTCCACTGAATACGCCCGTGAAAATCATTCTTCTCCTACACTAGCCATCCCGTGAACATGAAGTCTTTTTTTATTGTGGAACTAGCCATCCCATGTTTTGAAAGTCTTTTCGAATTTGCCTTCTTCAACCCTGGGAGAGGTTCTTTCCTGAAGACCCGCTTTTATTCTTTCTTTCTTTCGAAGAAACTTCAACTTTTTTTTTTTGTTACTGTACTTTCCACACACCCATACCCAGAGAGATGTCTGTGCTTACAGGTTTTCTTGGCCTGTACTAGCAAACACAATCATACTGCTATTCTTGGAATGAAAAAAAAGGCAGAAATGAAAAACATCTCTCCCCACAATCTGATTTTCCGCACACTGTTATACTGACTACATTCAGAGTGACCACCCTGTTAACATGTCGCCATCATTCTCTGTAAGGGTTGGTGGAATTTACGAGCTCCCCCATAGAAGACTTTTCATTCGCTCCCTGTTTAATTCACGAAATTTTCTTTATTTAAAAACAACAACAACAACAAAACCAATGTACATGTAAATAAAAGAAAGTCTTCTGTTTCTGTACAATAAGGTCACCTGTACTTCAGCTCCCAAATCTCTGTGTCTGATGATGGTGACTACCTCTAGACCTTGCAATGCCAGAAACGGATCATTGTGTCTTTTTTTTTGTTTGTTGCTTTAATCCCTCATCACACAATTCTGGAATCATCCGACAAAATTCCCCTTCACCTTGAATAAGCTGAAGGCATTCAAAAGCAGACATTTGGGCCAAGACAGCTTGATGGCACACCACTCCAATCTGATCTGGACGGGATACCTAATTCCCTGCTAACTGGGACTTGGGGTTGGTGTCGGTAGACCACCAACCAACCCCACCTCTAATTGGGACTGATGTCAACAACCCCACCTCTAATTGGGACTGGTGTCAACAACCCCACTTCTAATTGGGACTGGTGTCGGTAGATCACCAACAACCCCCCATCTCTAATTGGGACTGGTGTCGGTAGATCACCAACAATCCCACCTCTAATTGGGACTGATGTCAGTAGACCACCAACAATCACATCCCTAATTGGGACTGATGACTGTAGGCCACCACCAACCCCACCTCTAATTGGAACTGGTGTCGGTAGTAGACCACCAACACCCCACCTCTAATTGGGACTGGTGTCAGTAGACCACCAACAATCCCACCTCTAATTGGGGACTGGTGTCGGTAGACCACCAACAACCCCACCTCTAATTGGGACTGGTGTCGGTAGACCACCAACAACCCCCCACCTCTAATGGGGACTGATGTCAACAACTCCACCTCTAATTGGGGACTGGTGTCGGTAGACCCACCAACACCCCACCTCTAATTGGGACTGGTGTCAGTAGACCACCAACAACCCCACCTCTAATTGGGACTGGTGTCGGTAGACCACCCCACAACCCCACCTCTAATTGGGACTGGTGTCGGTAGACCACCAACAACCCCACCTCTAATTGGGACTGGTGTCGGTAGACCACCAACAACCCCACCTCTAATTGGGACTGGTGTCGGTAGACCACCACAACCCCACCTCTAATTGGGACTGATGTCAACAACTCCACCTCTAATTGGGATTGTCGGGACCACCAACAACCCCACCTCTGGTGGTGTCGGTAGACCACCAACAACCCCACCTCTAATTGGGACTGGTGTCAGTAGACCACCAACAACCCCACCTCTAATTTGGGACTGGTGTCGGTAGACCACCAACAACCCCACCTCTAATTGGGACTGGTGTCGGTAGACCATCAACAACCCCATCTCTAATTGGGACTGATGTCAACAACTCCACCTCTAATTGGGACTGATGTCAGTAGACCATCAATAACCCCATCTCTAATTGGGACTGGTGTCAGTAGACCTTCAACATAGCAATGTCGGAACTTCCCTGTCCTCTGATCTTCATGGATCCAAGGCAATTGTTGAAAAGAGAGAGAGAGAGAGAGAGAGAGAGAGAGAGGAGAGAGAGAGAGGATGAGAGTGCCTTAAGAAGAGAATCTCAACTAAAAAAAAAGAAAAAAAAAATAACAAACCATCATAAAAAAAGAAAAACTTAATACATAAAACCATCATTTTCAATTACTACTTAATACATACATTCCCAACATGTCTAGACACATTCATTCCCATCTCATAGCGTTTTCCCTCCTTCCCGTGATGTAGTGCGTTCGGATTATCACAAGAACCGAAGTTTCCAAACATGTGTCATTGTAGAAATCCTCATGGAGGACAAAAAAAAAGGTTTGACGGGAAGTATAGGGGGGTGGGGT
>JADBJO010001645.1:197711-210211 GCA_016801955.1 Conus betulinus
CTTCTTTCCGACGTAGTAGGTGTTCTCTGTCTGTCCGTCTGTTAAACTCGGAAAAAAAGGAGGACTGCATCTTTGGCCCTAGTTGTGTATGGAAAAACAATCTGACGGCAAGCGACTATGATGGGAAGTTAGACCTGAGACGCAATTTTCGCCTTGGGCAATCTGACGTGAAGAGCGCAGAGTACGGTCTTTTTGTTGGAGGCTAAGATCAGCAAACCTGTACAAAATGTCCCCTTTCTTGTGATATTTATTTTAATGTAGAAAACGCTGACACACACACGCGCGCGCGCGCGCCCGGCCACACAGAGAGAGGAGAGAGAGAGAGAGAGAGAGAGAGAGAGAGGAGAGAGAGAGAGAGAGCACCTAATTTACTTAACGCTAACCGAAGGGTTTAACTGACGCTAAATTGGCAGTTTGTTTTTTTTTTTTTTTTTTTTTTTTATTGGCAAGAATACGAATAACAGCAGAACTCCGAATCAATGAAAGGGAATAGAAACTTTTTAAAAAATATTTTAAAACTTTTCTTCTTACTGTGTTTGATGGGTCTTTCAGCTGACACGTGCGGGGCGAGCAAACATTAAGAGTTACGCACCTTTCTATCATTATGGCAGAGGTATGCACCTTGCTTCCATTGTGGCAGCGAAGTGACTGTTCTCGTATATTTTTACGACTTTCACAGGCCAACAGAGTTCTCCACAGGCAAACCCAGTTCTCCACAGGCAACCCAGTTTTTACACAGGTGAACACAGTTTTACACAGGCGAACACAGTTATTCGGTTTCGATAACGGAGGCCCAAGAAGTTTGTAACCGTAAAAGTGTGTTTATGTTCCGAAATTCTAAGTCATAATACAATCAAATGTCTAAAGTCATAAAGTGCCTATACTTTCCATACCTCCGAATGTCCAGTATGTTGTAAGTGTTTTTCAGAAACAACTGCAAACTCAAGACGACAAATTGTAAACACTCACAGATAGCCAAAGAACAACTCCGAACCACTACATTTATGAGCATTTTACAATTCATTACTCCCAGCGCTCGTGAAGAACAAAAAGACCAGAAAAAAAAAAAGATACATGAAAACATTTCTTGAATCAAATTTTATAGATATGTCCCCCCCCCTCCACACACACACACACATGCGCGCGCGCTTTTTAAAAAAAAAAAAAAAGCTCAGTCTATGGAGTAGCTGACATCCATAAAAAAGAAGCAAATACAGCTCTTCTGATTTCTGAAAAGCATCCAAGAAGGTGGAGGAGGAGCAGAGACATGCAGAAGAAGAAGAAGAAGAAGGAGAAGACGGAGGAGGGAGGAGAAAAAAAAAGAATACAAAAAGACAACTGCATCTAAAGCACTAGCGGGCTAGTAAGAAGCTCAGTTCGCCAGTCACCACCCCCACCAGTTCCTACACTTCGTGTGTTATGTCCAAACCATTCCATGAAAATGGCGCTAATGGAAATCCCAGACCCCCAATTTCAAACGAAGGGGCACTGTAGAAACACCTTGAACGCTCTGCCAGCCTCCTCACTCTGCTAAAATGGAAAGGAAGCGTCACACCTCCATTCGTGTCTAACCATCACACTATTCGCAACATTGGGCCTTTGTCAAAGTTTGCACATTTTGTAAATGAAACTCTCTCTCTCTCTCTCTCTCGACCAGCTTGGAAACTTGATATAACAGAAACTGTGTACGCATACGAAATTTCAGAATTCCATTTCTTTCATTGTATTTTATTACTTACTTCTTGATTTTCTTATTTACTTATTTATTTAACAACTCACTCACTTACTTATCTACTTACTTTTTCATTCATCTGTTCGTGTATATATGTTATCTATTTATTTCTTGTTTTGTTCCCTTGCTATTCATTAGACGGCTTGGGGCGGATACAAGTATTGTGAAGCGAGTGCGCGTGTGTGTGTTAAGATGAGAGTTCTGTATTGTTATCGTTTTAATTGCTTGCTTGCTGATTCGAAAAATTTGCTCATTTGTTAGAATGTTGGCTTGTGTGTGTGTGTGTGTGTGTGTGTGTGTGTGTGTGTGTGTGTGTGGTGTGTGGTGTGAGTGTGAGTGTCTGTCTGTCTGTCTGTCTGTCTGTCTGTCTGGTCTGTCTGTCTGTCGTCTCTCATGTGTGTGTGTGTGTGTGTGTGTGTGTGTGTGGTGTGTGTGTGTGTGTGTGCGTGTGGGGTATGCGTGTGTTGTTGTTTGTGTGTGTGTGTGTGTGTGTGTGTGTGTGTGGTGTGTGTGTGTGTGTCTATAGCCTTTCTTTTTGACTTTTCTCGTCCTCCTTCTCCTTCATAAACTTCAGTCTCTTTGTTACATCTCACCTCTTTATCCTCCTTCTCCTATCATGCATCCGTCTTCCTCTTTCTTCTTCCCCCTTCTCCTTTTCCTCTTTTTCCGCTTCCCCTCCCTCTTTCTTCTCATGTTCGCGCTTCTTCCTCAGCTTTTCCCCCCCCTTCAGGGTCCATCGTCGGTCCTCTTTGTGGTACACTGGTATGTTCGCAGCCCTTCTCTGGAAGGGATAATGAAAACGGCTGTGAATGGAAAAAGATCCGTTCGTTTCTTTCAGAAAACTGCAGGGGAAGCTCACAAGCTCAAGGCGAATTTTTTGGGCAGAGGGAGAGGGGAGAGAGGAGGGAGAGAGAGGAGAGAGAGAGAGAGGGATAGATTGAGAGAGAGAGAGAGAGAGAAGAAGAGAGAGGAGAAGAGGAGGATGGAGAGAGAGAGAAGATAGACCGACAGCCAGACAGCCAGCCAGACAGAGAGTGGGCTATCAAGCAACCCTTTTTTTTTAAAATGAGGAATAGCGGAATTACAATCAGCTGGGTTATTAACATCCAGCACATAGTGAATGAAATGAACACACACAATCATAGCATACACAAGGGATGACACAAAAGTTATACTACCACCATTAATATCATTAGATACATAACAGACGGGCGAGAGGTAGTGACAGAAGGACACCAGAGGAGAGGAGAGAGAGAGGTTCAGATGAGACAGAGCGACCAGAGACCAGAGGCAATTTATGGATCATAGGAGACACGAGGGAGAGGAGGAGGAGGAGGGGCTGAGGAGAGGGGGGATGGGGCGGACAGAGAGGAGACGATGAGGGGAGGGAGAGAGTATAGAAGGGACGGGGAGACCCCCCCGACCCACCCCCCCGCAGAGGAGGGGAGAGGGAAGAGGAGGGGGGTAGACAGATAGATGGGATAGACAGATAGATGATGGCAACGTTTTCAGTTGGACATAAATGTTATAACATAAATACAAGAAAATCAACAGGAGAGAGAGAGAGAGAGAGAGAGAGAGAGAGAGAGAGAGACAGACAGACAGACAGAGAGAGAGAGGAGAGGAAACTCATTTGAATTTTTCCCCACAGACTTCATTTTAAGAAATGGAAGCCTAATTGAAACAGGAATCTGAGCCATTTGTTGACTGCGAAGTGTGCTCAAATGGCACCAGCGAGAGATAACTCTTTCTAATCACGTTGCTGGTTCCATTACCAAACGATTAACGACAACATCGTGTTGTTTTACCGGTCTTTCACAGAACAGCAGAAGTATGAAAAACGATATGCCTTTCGAAGCTGTTTTGTGAAAACAGGCTGCCCACACTATGAAACGTTCCTGGCACAACGTTACGGAATTGAGCAGTGGCACAAAACCGCTGGCTGTCGGACCAGAGGTCAGGATGAATTGTCAGGGTTATCCCTGGCTCAGCTCCTGGTATTGGGTTTCTTTGGGCTTTCTATCTTGAGGGATGAGCGACAAGGAAACTAAAATCGACCAGAAACGAAACTTTTACTCTTGTTTGGAAGCGGGTTTGTCCGGCAGTTGTTCTCTCCGCCAAGTCGGCTGTGTTTTCATCCAGGCCTTTCTTTGCCAGCAAGATTGCGCAAACACTAGTGAACCGATTTTAATGAAAAGCGGTGAAATGAACGAATGGGGCTTAAGCAGGAAACAAGTTACTGTTTGGTTATGGAACCGTGGTGCCTATCCCGATCAGTTGGGGAATCCAGGACTCGTTCAGCCATATCGGGACAATATTTCCACTCTACCTGAAAATTTAAATTTACTGCTAAGAACTGACGGGCTGTTTATGAAGCACATATTTTCATGGAATGTTCAAATTTTCTAGAGTTATAAACCGTCAGCATTTCGTACTTTTCTTGTCCTATTTTAAAAAGAAAAGTATATGGGAAGTAGCTCTCAGTCCTCATCTCCCTCCCCTCGTTAACGCGTTGGTATTGCCATCATCATCATCACATTATCATCATTACCATTATCATCGCCATCATCGTCGCCACTAGCAACATTGCCACTACAACCATACTGTTCGACAATCCGCTAAACCTTCTCCTTCCTCCCCTTCTGTTTTGTATAGCCACTATTGATACAACTACTATTGTCACAATATCACCAGAACTGGTAGTAGTCCTCCTTTACCATTGCCTTTGTGTTTTGTTCTGTAATTTGTTTGTCCATTTTAGCCAGCAGAGTTACTAAACATTTTTTTCTTAAAATTCTGAACAAAACTTTCCACTAAACAGACAAAATCAAGTGAACAAACATACCAAAAAATTAGAATCCAACAGATTGGATTGCAGACTATTAATATTCCAATGTATGAAAGGAAAAGGAAAAGGTACGTGCATGTTATTTACATCTTGATCACAGCCCAGTTGTCTCGGCTGAAACATTACCACTGTCACTACTATCATCACTCTTGGGTACCAAAGCACCGAAGTCAGATTCGTCATCTAAGATACGAAACGACCACTGTCCTTCCAGTGGCATTTTAGAATGACGATGGCCATGGATAAAAGGACGAACAACAGGTGTTGTAAGAAACCCCGCCTCTCTGCAAGTTAAGCATTCATAACTATCAATGCTGCTAACTGAACTAATTGTTGGCAGAAGTGAGGTTTGTGTAGAAATGAAGTTATCGTTGCTAGTACAGAGAGGAAAGATGTTGAAAACAAAATGAGCAAGGAACAGTAAACAATAAACAGTTTTAGGGTTTCTTATGGGAGCAAGAGTTACCCCACTTGTTTATTGTTCACAGAGAGGAAAGGCAGAATGATCAGATGCAGTGGATGACACGGAGCATTCATAACATCCAGTACACTGTCACATTTGTCAACACCCAGCTTACTTACATTCTCGCCATTTCACACATTCTCTTTTTGCATATGATCTGTCACAGACTGTGACTTAGAAAGGGCCAAATCAGGCGGCCACAGTCCTAATCCCTTCTGACAAGATTTCCACCATCAGTGGACAAAAAATACTTCTGACCATCATAACTAAATGATAGAAAATCATGGACACACTATTTTCCTCATGTTCGTTCGTTTTTTTTTTCATGAACTTAGAGAGAGAGAGAGAGAGAGAGAGAGAGAGAGAGAGAGAGAGAGAGAGAGAGAGAGAGACGCGTGTGTGTGTGTTCACACTCAAAGGCTTGGACAGGGACATTGTAATGAAGATCCATAAAGCAGTGACAGATAATCCAGGGGGAGGAATAAAAGAAATGCAGATATCTTAAATAACAGTGTTTATAGATATCATGAAAAATTGTTAAGTGGTGAAATATCTTTAAAAACGTGAAAACGTTTGCTCTTGACTGGCACAGCTTCAAAAAAGAGAAAGAGCGGTCTGTAAGTTTTTTTGTTCTGACAGAAGGAATCTTTAGAACTTGTGTGTCATCGGAAGAAGGCTATTGCCATGATGGAATGTGAAAAGAGAGATCTGACAGGTATTGAGCACCTGATGAAGCCAGAAAATTGAAGCACAAAGAGGCAACTTTGTACTCCACTCTTTTTTGAATAGACAGCCAGTGAAGAGAGCGAAAGAGAGCGGACACGTGTTCTGATTTGTACAGTTTGAAAACGAAGGGAAGCAACGTGCGTTTGAAAAGTCTGCAGCCTGCCGAGAATTTTTAAGCAGGCAGGAAAAAGTGAACTGCAGCAATACAACTTTGGAGAGAGCAAAGCAAAACCAAACAACAAAACTGACAACAACAACAACAAAAACAGCAATGACAACGATCAGAATTGTGCTCGAGTCTTCAGGAAGAAGATGAACAGAGCTGAGTCTTCAGAATTCTAGACAGCAGATTTGACAGAGGTTACAGACATACTGTTAAGAGAAGAATCTGATCAAGAATTAGGCCAAGATTACGTACAGAAATTGAAAGTATTGTGTCGAAATAATTGAGAATATGAAAGAAGAGAGGCGGTATTTTAGTCCTTCTTGTATAAAACAAGCATCATTTTAGTTTTATCCCCGTTGACGTGGAGGTTTTTCTATGTCATCAGTGTTTCAACTTCAGAGACATTTTAAGGTGGACAGAATCAGATGTGGAAGTTAAGGTAAACATACAGGAGTACACAACTGACAGCCGGCAGAGAAACTGATGAAAGATACAACACTGAGAGTTAATGCTGGCGAGAGATTAGGTGTAAAGAATCAAAAGAACAGGAACCATTACATAGGGTCCATTACATAATCTTGGAGGGCAGCATATTTCAGAGCGGCTCACCTGGAGGGTAGACAACAAGCAGGGACTATGTGGATATGATCTATGGGGTATGAGTGGCGATAAGACAAGCAGTAGCAGTTATTTCAAAAGTAACTTTCAGACGAAAGCATGATATTGAGGTCATTGTGTTTTTGTGTTAAAGGCTGAATACAAATTCAGCGTGCAGATAGTATGTGTATATATGCGTTTATGCACACGAAACAGACAGACAGACCGATACACAGAGAGAGAGAGAGAGAGAGAGAGAGAGAGAGAGAGAGAGGGAGAGAGAGAGGGAGGGAGAGAGGGAGGGAGGGTGGGGGGGGAGAGGGAGGAAGGGAGGTATAAGCAAGCATATTGGCATGTACGCATAAACGTTAGCGCGCGCGCGCGCACGCACGCACACACACACACACACACACACACACACACACACACACACACAGAAGGGGGAACCAATGTGTAAGTATGCAGATTGGCTGCTATAAATGCAGACTCTCTCTCTCTCTCTCTCTCTCTCTCTCTCACTTACACACACACACACACACACACACACACACACACACACACACACACACACGCACACACACACACACACACACAGAGAAGGGGGAACCAATGTGTAAGTATGCAGATTGGCTGCTATAAATGCAGACTCTCTCTCTCTCTCTCTCTCTCTCTCTCTCTCTCTCTCTCTTACACACACACACACACACACACACACACACACACACACACACACACACACACACACACACACAACACACGTTGGCATGCATGCACGCACGCGCTAAGGAAACCAACGTGTCAGTATGCAGATTGGCGTGCTGTGGATAAATGCAAATGAGCAAGCTGTGACCACGCTGTCCAGGTTGAGCAGTGCGTTTTACAGGGAGGCGCGTCCTGTGCGCGTGCCTGTCTCGCGCTTTGTTTGCATGTCATTACGGGGGATAACCCTGGACCCGCTTTCACCGTGGAATGACTGTTTTAGCAGCAGTTAATGGAAGGAGTGGTTGGGTGGGTCTAAGCTGGTTGGTGAAAGAAAGTGTGTATGGTTTATTTTCATGGCGAAAGTTTAAAAAAAAAAGTATTTATTCATATACTTACTTTTTCGCTGTTTGATTTGTTTTGTTTTGCTTGCTTATTTCTTTGTTTGTTTGACGCTTTTTGACTTTTTTCATGCTCTCTTGTAGCGACTGTTAGTTTTTTTTTTTGAATGATCTATTTCTGTGCTCGATTAAGAAAGCAAAGAAATGGCTGCATATGGTGATATTAACGTGTTCTTGGCTGAGTGGTGTTGTGCCTGACGTTTAAAGTTTGGAGTCCAGCACATACACTGGGACAAGATAAGAGATCTAATCTGTACAGAGCGCGGATTTTTGTTTCTTTATCCACAAACCCCGGAAAACTAAGCAAGTTTCCAAGCCACCCAAGTCATTCCACCCAAACCCATATTTCTTTTTGTCCAAAGAGGAGGAGTTCACTTTTGGCACATACTGTGGAACTGCTTTCCACATCTCTCACTCGCGATCCTCCATGTTCCAGTGTGACTGATCGTTCGCATGGGAATCCCACGTGGTGCTGCTGTCATCCTGGGCTTGCAGGCTTGACTGGTCTTCAGGAAGCAGAGAATGAAAGCAGGCAGCCCAGGCACGCTGAAAGTGGGGACCAGCTGCCAGAGATAACAGTAAAACTGGCCGGTAAAAGTCGACAACTGGTGCTGTCGCGTGCTTTCTGCTTGAGTGAGTGCACGCAAGTTCTGAACCAGAAAGTCTAGAACGAAGTTAAAGTTTTTCAGACCAGTTTCTGCCACAAAAACGCCATGAAACTTAAGTGTACAGGACATGAGTAAGTAATGTTTTTGATTTAAACTTTCCTTATTAGATTCTTCTAACAGTCACTCTGTTACGTGGGCCACATAAACCTCTTTCATAACTAATTATCTAATTTTCTTTTGCAACGGGCCCACACGTTTATTTCAGTCACTACCATTTTCAGAACACTAGAACAATACATTTATCAGAACCATAGCAACAGTTTATTCACAGAACAATAGAGAGAGAGAGAGAGGGAGAGAGAGAGAGAAAGAGAGAGAGAGAGAGAGAGAGAGAGAGAGAGAGAGAGAGAGAGAGAGGAGAGAGAGAGATAATCATCATCATCATCATCATTATCATTATCGTCATCGTCATCGTCATCATCACCATCACCATCACCATCATCGTCATCATCGTCATTATCTTCTCATCATCATCATCCTCATCGTCACTAACACTATTGCCAGTACAGCCATACTGTTCGACAGTCCTCTAACCTTCTGCTTTGTGTCCTCCTTGGACTATAGCCACTATCTATACTACGATTGCTGCTGTCATATCATCACCAAAAGTGGAAGTAGTCCTCTCTTTACTATTACCTTTGTGTTTAGTCTTGTAATTCGATTGTCCATGTTAACCGGCGGAGTTCCGTAAAATTACTCTATGAATTATGAGCAAAGTTTCCACTAAAAAGGCAAAATCAAATCAACAGACAAAACAAAAATTAAAATCAGATAGTTTGGATTGCAGACTATTGATATTCCAGTGCGTGAAATAAGAAGGAAAAGATGTGTACATTTCATTTACACCCTTACCCGTGCCAAGTACCCTGGCTAAAACACTACCATTGTCACTACTATCATCACTATCTGGTACAAAAGCACTGAACACCGATTGGTCATCAAAGGCACGAAACGATACCTTTCCCATGAGTGGCATTTCAGAATGACAATGGTTATGGATTAGGGAACAAGCAGCAGGTGTTTCTAAGAAACCCCGACTCTCTGAAAGCTAAGCGCTCTTCACTATCAGCACCGCTGTCTATACGAGCAAATGTGAGGTTTGCTTAGAAATGAAGATATTGTTACACGAGAGGAAAGACAGAATGACAGAATGTGTATTCACACTCAAAGGCGTGGACGGGCGCATTGTAATAAAGGTGAATAAAGCACTTAAAGACAATCCAAGGGGAGGAATAGAAGGAATGCTGATATTTTAAAAAGTGTTTTAAGATGCTGTCAAAAAACTAAGTGGTGAAAATGTCTTGGAAAGTGAAAAAGCTTGTTGTACACGGGCGTGAAATATCTTAGAAAGTGGAAAAGTTTGTTCTAGACAGGCAGACCTTAAAAAGAGAAAGAGGAGTCTGTAAGCTTTTGCTCTGACAGAGGCAATCTTGAGAACTCGTGTGCCAGTGGAAGAAGGCTATTGCCATGATGGAGTGTGAAAAGAGAGAGGTTCTGACAGATTTTGGTGATGAAGCCAGAAAACTGGACTTGATGAAGTCAGAGAATTGAAGGACAAAGAGGCAATTTTGTACTCCACTCTTTTTTTAATTGGCAGCCAGTGCAGCAGAGAGTGAAAAAGAGCGAACAAGAGGGGGGTGGGGGGGGGGGGGGGGGGTCCTATGTGCGTGTCTGCTGCCTGGCGCTTAGTTTGCATGTCATTACGGGGGATAACCCCGGACCCGCTTTAACAGTGGAATTACTGTTTTGACAGCAGTTGATGGAAGCAGTGATTCGGTGGGTTTAAGTCGGGTGGGTGAAAGAAACTGTGTATGGTTCACTTTCATGGCAATGGTTAAAAATAGTAAATATGCATTTATTCATATTTTTTTGTTTTTGTTCATTGCTTGCTTTCTTTTGTTTCACTTTTCTTTTCGTTTCTTTAACGCTGATTGACTTTTTCATGCACTCTTTTATCAACTGCTTTGTTTTAACCATGGTCTATATCTGTGCTTGATAAATAAAGAAATGACCGCGTATGGTGATATTGACATACATACGCAATGCAAAGGGCTGAGTTTACAATGCAAAACTGACCCATTTATGAAACCTCTCAAACGCTGGTTTTTCACACAAGGCAAGACATCTTGAACGCCTCGTTTCAGTTCCAGATTTGCACACCATGCCTACCCCATGACCAAAAACGTGCACAGTGGCATTCCTCTTTCCGTTGTCGTTGGAGATTGTTCGATGAATAACCAAATGCACAGTGGACCTTTTACGTTTCCGTTGTCGGAGAGGAAGCTATGGAAATGCATTTAAGTTTCCTTTCTGTGAATTCTATGTGTACAATTCTGAATCTCCGTACAACTCTTCAAAAGTTGCTTTCAACCCTTTTCTCTCTGATAGTTCTGTTTCTGAGGTCAGAGGGTCGCTCGGGAATTTACCAAACAAGGTGGGACCGAGGTGTAAAAAAATTATCATTTAGAGAGGCCGGTTTTAGAGGCATCAAAAAATGCTGTGGGACAGATCCATTGTTTGAAATGTTTTTTTTATGAGAGAGATAATATTACTGTTTCGAAAAAAAGTTAAATACAATGCTTCAAACACGTTTCTTATGTAAGCACAAGTATATTTCACAATTTTAATATGCGAGATTTGTTACGATTTCTTAAACAGAGTAGTAATGTCAACAGCTCTTGTAACTAATTTCTGTTTGGCCATTTCAAGGTCAACTGAATTAGTCTTGTATAACGTTGTCTTTTGTGACATAGATGATATTCCTCTTGTCTTGTTTACCGTTGGGTTACATCTTCCCACTTGTAACCTCTTTCTTTTACAGAACAGCATTACTTTATTTTTGTTTTTGTGTGGGTTTATGCAATAGAACAATGGTAAAAAAAACATAACATATGGCAAAACCGAGTGTTTAATCATTTACTTACTTATAAATGAACAATTGTAAACTGCAATCATACTTATTTGGGGTTACAAAGGGAACAGTAGCTCAACTGTGGTTTCTAAACGACGGACAGACAGTAATTTGAAAAGCCAATCTCCCTCTCATTAGAGACCCCTTCCACACAACTCCAGCTCTTTCATCTCATCTCACAACCCTCTTATTCTTTCTGTCTGTTTACACAAAAACCATCGTTCTAAGCGTCCCATGCCAGCTCTTACCCAGTTCATTAATTTTCATCCAAAGAAGGAGGAATTCATGAGGTCTTGGCGTACGTTGTGGAAGACTGCTACTCGAAACTCGCTTTGGTTGTGCTGACTGGCTGGCCCGTCTAGACTGGTATGTTGTTTTGCTGAACTGGTTGGTTTATGTTTTGAACTGCTTCTGCTTGCCTCACCCCACTTATTGGGCTCGTGTGTGCTACTGACTGTTTTCGTTTCCTGGTTTTGGACTGGCTTGCCGTTGGCTCACATCTCTCACAACCGCGATCCCTACTTGTTCTTTTTTTCCAGTGTGACTGAGTTTTTTTGAGTTTTCGTTTGATCATGTTTGCATGGTTTTTTTTTTTTTCCACGTGGTGCTGCTCTCAATCATCCTGTGCTAATCATCCCTTTTTGGGCTTGCAGGCTTGAGTTGTTTGGTCTTGTGGAAGCATTGTTTTGAGAATAAAAGCAGCAGCCCGGGCACTGAAGTGTGTCGGGTTTTCCACTGAAGGTTGTGGGTGTTTTCTGCTTGGGTGTGTGCACTCCAGGATATCTAAACCAGAAAGACTGGAACGAAGTTAAAACTTTTCAAACCAACTTTCTTTCTGCGCCAAAAACGACACGAAACTGAAGTGTTCAGCACGTAATTTTTTTTTTCTTTAAGCTGTCCTTATCGCAATCTTCTAACCATCATTCTGTAACACAGGCACCACAACCTCTCTTTTGTAGCTTATTATCCAGTTTTCCTTTTTGTCACTGGGCCCCATGAATTACACACGTTTGTGTCAGTTAATATATCTTCAGAACAATAGAATAATATGTTATCAGAACCATAGCACAATTTCATTCATAAAACCATAAACCACCCAAAAGAGGATAACCATCCCACTTTCAAGTCATCAGCTGCAAACAGACAACCTTCTTCTGGTAAGTCAGTTCTTTGTTCTTCGTTCACTGGTTTCCTTTTCTTTCTTTTTTTTCTCTCGTTTGTTATGTTTCGTTTCTCTTTTTGATTTTGTTTGTGAACTCAGTAGAATACCAACAGGCTCAAACATTTTA
>JADBJO010001645.1:250211-262711 GCA_016801955.1 Conus betulinus
TTTTAAACATTGAAAGTATTGTCGTATCTTCTATAATGATCTCATCTTCTATCTTTGCTTTGATTTCCTCTTTTATCACTCCCAATGCATCGGTGAAATCATGGGCATCAAAACGACAGTAAAATTTGTTGAGTTCATTAGCGAATTGTTGTTGCTGTTCTTTGGTAAGGCACAGTGATGATGGGATTTGGTTTGACCAGTTAATTTCTTTAGACCTTGCCATGCGTTCCGCATATATTACCGCACTGAAAACCTGAAACTGCAATTCAACCTTCTCTTTGTACTTTGTTTGGGCTGAGCGTATTTCCTTTTTCAGTTTATTTGGACTTTCTTACGTTCCATTTTGTTTTCTGTTTGAAAGGCAATTTTCTTTTCATTTAACACGGTTTTCAGTGGCTTCGTTACCCATGGTTTATTGTTAGGGAAAATTTTGATTGTTTTTGATGGAATGATTAAATCTTGACAAAACATGATATATTCTGATATGACATCTGTTGCTTCATGGATATTGACAGAGGATTCAAAGAAAAGGTCCCAGTCAGTACAGTCAAAACATCCTTGTAATTCCAAAATACTGTCAGGCTCCCATACCTTTAACTTCTTCTTTATGATGGGTTCTGTCTGAATTTTAGGTCTATATGCGGGTATGAGGTGGACTACATCATGATCAGATTTTCCGATAGGGGGTAGGGGTTCAGATTTGTAAGCGTGATTGATGTTGCCATAACACAGATCGGGCATTTTGTGTTTTACGAGTAAAACAGGTAATATATGTTTAAAAAAGATGGAAGGGATGAGTCAATCTTCTGTTTACAGTTATTAAAATCACCAAGAATAAAATTGGGTGCATCAGGAGAGATAGATAGACTGAAGAAATTGCACAGTATCAACAACACATGGGCAGCGGCACATGACACATGGGCAGCAGGATGAGCATAAACAACTGTTAAAAACAAACTGTCCGAATTCCCGCGGCAGGTATCTTGGTCTCAGAGACAGCGATATCAGTTCTACATCAGGGGTGCACAGCCGTCTTCTCACAGTCACATTAGCATTGTCACACCATCTATTGTTGACATACACACACACCCCTCCCCCGTGTGCCTTGCCTGTGGTCAGTGGGTCACGGTCAGTTCTGAGAGGGGGGTGAAATCCGTCAATGGCCACGCTGTCATCAGGGATAGAGTCACACCACCATGTTTCCGTAAAACATAAAACACAAGCATTTCTGTATTCTCTCATAAAACGAGAGTTCACTAAAAGTTCATCAAAATTTCCGTTGGAGCTGGTCGGGTTGATCGAGCGAACATTAGATAAAATGATGGATGGATGGCAGGGGGGGGTCGGCTAGCATTTCTTCTCAATCTTCGTTTTACACCTCCACGCTGACCACACGTTTTCTTTTCCTTTTGGCATGTTCAGAGCCGGTTTTGAAATCACCTGTGTAGGGATTGGTTAAAAATGGGAAGTTGGTTAAATCGTGCACGCTGTGGTCTGAATAAAATCGAAAGCTCAGTAAGAAATCACGGGTGTAGGAAAGTTGGTCATGGACCCACTGCTGGTGGGCGCCATTTTGGATTTGCTCAGCTGATGAGTGGCGAAGAAAAACACATTGACGAAAACAGTAATTTGAGACGGCAGCAGCACAGTCACACAGGTCGCCACTCAGTGCAGCGCGCCCCTAGATATAGATACAGAGAGAGTTACAGACAGACAGACATCAGCCAGACAGAGAGAGAGAGAGAGAGAGAGAGAGAGATGATTCTCTCTCTCTCTCTCTCTCTCTCTCTCTCTCTCTCTCTCTCACTCCATAGTAAGTCATGCTCATCGTCGCCTTGGCCATCGTTTGGCTTCTTTAGGTAGGATAAGTCGCACGTTTTGTTTGAAGGTAAAGAGTACAATACTACATATGGAAAAAGCATGAGTTTTGAAAAGAATAGGGCTAAAAATGAGGACACGCTAAGAGCGCTAAAATTTAAACGACGACAATGACGATGATTCGGTGGAATCTTTTGCAAGCGGTAAAGGTGTTGTGTATCAGAAAGTGTCGTATGTATATGTTTAGAAAATGTTTTAAAGTGGTACCCGATTTTAAAGGTGGTCCTAAACTATTTGTGAATTCTGTACATACAGAGTACAATGTTTTATTTTTGGTATGCTTCTTGCTGTATGTATGTATGTATGTATGTATGTATCTCTCTCTCTCTCTCTCTCTCTCTCTCTCTCTCTCTCTCTCTCTATATATATATATATATATATATATATATATATATATATATATATATATATATGTCATCATGCACATGAGTGTATGTGTTGGGGTGTGTCTGTGTGTGTATTCGTCGAGAAAGTCACAGAGATGTGTGTGTGTGTGTGTGTGTGTGTGTGTGTGTGTGTGTGTGTGTGTGTGTGTGTGTGTGTGCGCGCGCGCGTGTGTGTGCGTGCGTGCGTGCGTGCGTGCGCGCGCATGTGCGTGCGTGCCTGCGTGCGTGCGTGCGTGCGTGTGTGTGTGTGTGTGTGTGTGTGTGTGTGTGTGTGTGTGTGTGTTGTGTGTGTGTGTGTGACCTCAGGATTTCGGTCTGCTGTAATACTCCCCCCCCCACTCCCGCCCCCTTTTGGCATTATCCCACTTACTCCACAAAAGAAAAAAAAATGGCGTTCAGGGACCGCAACTTTGCCAAAAGGGACACGTTGATAGCATGCACTTTGCATGCCGTACTTGATGTACGCGCGACAAAAACAACTATTGACGCAAGCTCGGGGGATCTTGCTGACACGGTACACAATTGATTTTGATTGCAGCTTGAGCAGGGATTTACAAATAGTCTGCCTTGAGTGACAACTCTGTGTCGATATGTTTAAAAAGCTCTAAGCAGACAAAATGGTTACCCATTTTTTTTTTCCAGAAATCCCCACTTGTCCGCACAGACGCCCCAAAGCCATCAATATAATTAAAGGGCTAACGCTCTAGACTAAGCTGTCTGTTAGCGGTCATGACGGTGTAATCTTTTTATTTTTTTTTTTTTGGCCCATGCACGTTTCACAAAATTAGCTGATGAATACAGAGTGCTGAAACACGGAGCTGTATGTCTCACCACTTACCGATGATAGTGATTGTTCAACAGATTGACACAGATATTTCATATCAATCATAGATTTCCAGTGAACGAACGAACGAACGAACGAATGAATGACCTCTGTGTCTGTCCTGTCTCTGCCTCTCGATCTGTCTGTCCATTCTGTCTGTCTGTCTGTCTGTCTTACCTTCACTGTATCTCTTTTCACCTACCATCACTCACTTGCTCACTCAATACATGTACAGAATAGCGCCATTGCGACACTTTGTGCTTGCGACACTTTGTGCTGGTAAGGCTGATCAGACTGTCGCAAGTCAAATTTTGTGCTGGGGAGAGGAGTGAAATAAAACATAAAGTGTCGCATTGCGACACTTGGTGTAACTGCGACACTTTGTGCCGCAACAGGTGTGGGATGCTGTAGAGACAGACTGAGGGTGGGGCTGGTGTGGCAGACCGCTATCAAATTGAAGACGAAAACCATCATCTTATAATCAGCATCATCATCGCATCTTCGAGTCTTTGGGTGTTCATTTTGCTTTAGATGTGTTTGTGTGCACACAGAGAGAGAGAGAGAGAGAGAGAGAGAGAGAGAGAGAAGAGAGAGAGAGGGAGGGAGGGAGGGAGAGAGAGAGAGAGAGAGAGGGAGAGAGAGAGAGAGAGAGGGAGGGAGAGAGAGAGAGAGAGAGAGAGAGAGAGAGAGAGAGAGAGAGAGAGAGAGAGAGAGAGAGAGAGAGAGAGAGGTAATGGACCAATCCTACCAGGCTGATGTTACAGACTATATACCCTTTGATCATGTCATAAAAGACATGACAGTATTTGTCCTGTCGCATCTTTCCTGTGATAATTACTACCGTTTCCACTTCAACATGACAGCCTTTCATCCCTTGAAAAAGAGCAGATACTTGAATATTGCAATGTACTTTTTCTTAAATGCTCATTTTGTCCTATAGCTTGAATTTTTTTCCTTTCAAAACAATGAAATGTGGACAGAGTCAAAAGCACTTACACTGTTCAGAAAAAGGAAAAAGAAAATATAGAAAAGATATGAAAAATCGGTGTACAGCAGTAACAGGGTCCCAAACCTATCAAATGTAGCAATCAACGGAACATATATAAAAAAACAGTGTGTATCAGATGACCGCGGTTTAAGATCGGAATGAAGGTGAACCCACAGCTCAGTAATGAATGACAGAGATAGTTTCCATCTTGAAAGATGGGCGAGCAAGAGAATTTGGTGAGAATGACAACCATGCCAGATCTCGCCTGACGAGAGGCTGAGAGACTCAGAGCCTGGGTGTGTGGATGGCCATGGGGCCATTGGGGATTGTGTGTGTGTGTGTGTGTGTGGGGGGGGGGGGGGGTAAACACAGAGCCTGTGGGGTCTTCAGGATCTCTGTCTTTTATATCCCTGAAAAATGATTGTCCTTCCCCCCCTGTCTGTTTGTTCCATGCGTCACTACCAGCCCCCCTATCTGTCTGTCTGTCCGTCTGTCTGTCTCCTCCTCCTCTCTCTCTCTCTCTCTCTCTCTCTCTCTCTCTCTCTCTCTCTCTCTCTCTCTCTCTCTCCTCTTCTTTTTTCTCTCTCTCCCCCTTCTCACTCTCTCTGCCAACGCTGCCCTCTCCTCTGTCTTTCTCGATCTGTTTGCCCCCATTCCCATTCCCTGCCTCTGCGCTGGTTTTGATTGTGTCAACTCCCTGTCTGTTTCTCTGTTTCTCTCTGTCTCTCTCTGTCTCTGTCTGTCTGTCTGTCTGTTTGTCCGTCTCGTCTGTCTCTGTCTCTGTCTCTGTCTCTCTCTCTCTCTCTCTCTCTCTCTCTCTCTCCCAATAATCTAAAATGCTGGTGAAAGCTTTATTACAATCCAAATCAAAACACGACAAAATTCTGGACCTTTTCCATGTATCCTGACTTGGATGATGCACACAGAGATAACACACCGCCCTTTTCTCCTGCCCCCCCCCCCCCCCCCCCCCCTCTTCTACCATACATTCTTTCCTCCTTCAGGGTTCTATCATCCTCTCTTCCATCCTTCGGTAATGGCGTCCAATGATTTCACTTTTAGCAAGGCTGTTCGAACAGAGGCGATGATGCATCCCCACTCCAACCACCTCCTGCCCCGACTCGTTTCACTCACTACCCCTCATCTCATCCCTACCCCTCCGTCCTTACCCATTCTTCCCATTCTCCCCGTTTATTCTATCTCCTGACCAGGTCTCAATAGACGATGGCCATCTTCAGACGATTAGATGGAATAAATGGGTGTTGCAAGCTATGCGCCTTGAAAAACGATTTTCATGGAGATATTCTGGTCTTGGAGGATGATGGGAATGGTTTTGAACATTGAAAAGTAATTGGTAAGAGACACCACCACATTTAGAGACTGATTGGGATGTTATAAATTGTGAAAGACGATTGGAAGAGAGACACGTTTATTGGAGAATGATGGGGGTGGCAGTTTTCTGAAAGATGAGTGGTGGCGAGTAATTGGAATGGGTCGTTCCTTGAGAGATAATTGAGCAAAGGATAGCATCATCAGCAAATGATGGGGAATGGCATGGCTCTTCAATGCTGAACAGAGGAAAGACAACTCTGGTTGAAGAACCTCGAAGGATTACGCCCAAAGAGCGATGCAGTGGACCAAATGCAGACTGTGGTAAATTCAGACAAGTGCAGAAAACATCAATCTTGCTTTAACTACAGACTTACTGAATTGTTTTCGTTTCTTCAGGCAGATTGTTGCTTCGTCTTCTGTCTCTTGTCTGTCTCTGTCTCTTGTTATTCAAGGTCTTTCTCTGTCTCCCTGACTATTTTTCAGTCCATCTCTCTCTCTCTCTCTCTCTAACTCACGAATATAAAGTATACGAGAGCAGAATAATTTGAGAACGTGAGTTTTCCACGTTTGTAGAAGTTTTGCTCGAGGAAAGGAAAGATAGGAGGGGTGGACGTGGGCAGGGGGAAATTACACAGGATTGACAAAGGGAGAAGTAGAATGACGAGTTCACTGACCAGGCAAAATTGTTTCCGTGTCTATGAACGTGTGAAATCCCGGAAGAAGTAAATTGCTGACAATGATACTGTCTAGTTCTGGAGCTTCATGGGACAAGAACCAGGGTATCATCTCTTGGTCAGACTCCTCAGGGAACCAAGCAACGCGTCACCATTGGTATTACTGAGGCCAGACTGGATTGGCTCTGATTATGGACCTGTCACGTCAACAAAATGAAGAGGTTGCCATGTGCATTGAACCGTTTGCGCACACGCCACACTGCAGGTAAATGCCTGGGGGGAGTGGGCAGTGTGTGGAAGGATGTGAGCGTTGGAGGGTATTGGGGAGGGGGTTGTGTTGTGTTGTGTTGTGTTGTGTGTGTGTGTGTGTGTGTGTGTGTGTGTGTGTGAAGCAGCATGCGGTCCGGGCAGAGGGGGTGATGATGGCGATGGTTGCAGCACACACATTTATCTATGTATGAATGAACAAGAAAGCATCCTTCATACTGCTCAGCTTGTTCTTTACAAAAGGATAAATAAACACAGAATTCAAAGTAAGGCGTTTTGTGCATCGAGTCCACATTGTTGGGATCGGAAATGCTTATCTTCTACTCGAGGAAACTTGCACAACATAACTGAAATCCTTTTCATTTGCCACTTTAGCCCGTTTATTTGGCTTATAGTCTGTTCCTGTCCACATAGGTGATTTTTTTTTTCTAAAACCTGTTCCTTTCTGTCTTCGAAAAAGTATGACATAGAATACCAGTGGCACTGAAAATGAAGAAGAAACAACGAACAAATCAAAACAAAAATCAATGACAGTAACTTGTCAGATAACTCTGCTACGCTGATACGGTAATTCTAAAGTAAACGTGGAAGAGACATACTAATCAGCTGAATTCGGAAATGAACACAGTGTTGTTCTTGGATTCCACTTTTTCTAGTCACTGGAAACTCCGAGCTGGCGGGAAGAGTCTCCTTTTCTCTTGCAAGGACATGCCTGATTATTTCCCTTATTTGTTTGTCTGTCAGCAAAATTACGTCAAACTATTATTCGACAGGTTTTCAGCAAACTTGGTGAAATCTCTGATACCAGTCTTAAGAGGGATCATCATGGAAAGGTGAACCCAAAGCCCATAACATGGAATTATTACAAAATATCCTCTGAACAGAAAAAAAAACCCAGTGTAGTTGGAGTTTATGAACTCATTATTGTGTATAGGGAACCATGCTTTGGTGGAATATTAAAACTTTCTAGTCTCATAAACGTTGACATCTTTCATTTTCCATTTTTCAAGAAACAAAAAAATGCAGGGGTAGTAATTTAGTTCAGCCTGTACATATTTTTTTACTTTCCCCGAGCTACAATTAATTTTCAAAGGTCTGTTCCACTAATGCATGAGTCTGAGCTGTCTGGGTTCCACTGTGATTTGATAATGAAATGTGGAAAACAAATCTTTACAATGAATTTGCACTCACTCACTCACTGCCCATTATGCCCGGTGGCATGTAGGGCAGCAACAAAGGTCCTCCATTCTCGTCTGTTCTGGGCCAACCTCTGGATGGTACCCCATGTGTGGTTCAGGGTCTTCAGCTCTTCCTCCTTCCTTCAGGCGTCCAATGGAGGGCGACACGAGTGATGTTGTCTGGCTCTTTCCTAAGTATGTGCCCTATCCACCTCCATCGCTTTTTTTTTCCTGAGAATTGTTTTCATGCTTTCTTGATGGCATTGGGAGAGTAGTTCTTCATTTGAGATGGTGTTTGGCCAGAAAATTCTTAATATTCTTCTAAGGTTCTTTGTGTGGAAGACTGATAGCTTATTTAGGTCACTCTCTGTCATTCTCCAGCATTCTGAGCCATACAGAAGGGTAGAAATAATGCAGCTCTGATATAGTTTGAGCTTGGTTTTGATGCTGTATTGTTGGGGGACCTCCATACATTGCTTAGCATTCTGAAAGCATTTCTGGCTTTGTTTAGACGGTTCTTGATGTCATTGCCTGCTCCTCCGTCGTGTCTGACAATGCTGCCCAGGTAGGTGAATTTCTCAGTTGTAGGGAGGGTTTCTCCATCCACACTTGAATTGATGAGGGGTTTGGGACATTCAAGGTCATTACCCTCTGTTTTCCTTTGACTGATCTTTAGTCCAATCTGTTGTGCAAAGCTGCTGAGGCGGGATGTCTTTTTCCTGCATGTGTTGGTGAGTGTGGGAGACCAATGCCAGATCATCAGCAAAGTCAAGGTCTTCTAAGGCTGAGAAGAGTGTGTCCATCGTATGCCTCTTGTCTGGTCTTCAGTTGTTCGACGCATCACCCAATCTATGGCAAGATTAAAGAGCATTGCTGCTGACATCACACAGCCTTGTCTCACACTCCTGTTTTCACTTCAAAACTGTGGTCACTGTTTCCGACTCTGCATGTGAAGTTGTCATAGAAGCTTTTGATGAGAAGGACTATCTGCTGCGGTATCCCATACATTCGTAGTATGCGCCATAAGCTGTCTCTGTGGATGCTATCAAAGGCTTTCTCAAAATCCACAAAGTTGATGTACAGTTGTCTCTGCCACTCTGTGCACTGCTCAATTATGTTACGCAGTACAAATATCTGGTCAGTGCATCCTCTTCCTTTTCGAAATCCTGCTTGTTCTTTTCTCAGTTGTTTATCCACTGCATCTGATATTCGCTGAATGATGATCTTTGCAAGGATCTTGCTTGGAATTGACAGGAGGGTGATTCCACGCCAGTTGTTGCAATCTTTAAGTGTTCCTTTCTTGGGGATCTTCACAATTATTCCCTCTGACCAATCATTTGGTATCTTCTTCTTTTTCTTCCCATATAGTTATAAAGAGTGGCAGAAGTATTTGGGCCGCAAGATCTGGATCTGCTTTGAACACTTCAGCACTGAGGTTGTCTTGTCCAGGGGCTTTTCCGTTTTTTTTAGAGCTTTAATGGCAGTCACGATCACGATTTTTTCTTTTTTGTTGGTGGTTCAGCATTGATGTCAAGGTCATCTTCCGCAACTGGAATGTCGGCTTCTCTAAGAGGTGGTGGTCTATTCAGTGTCTCACTGAAATGTTCTGCCCATCGAGTTTCCTGCTCTGCTTCTGTTGTTAGCAGTCGCCCCCTGTTTGTCCATGATCGGTGTATCTCTGTTTCCACGATATTTGCCGCAGATTATCTTGGTGATCTTATATACCTTTCCTTGTTCTCCTTTGTTGGCTGCATCTTCTGCTTCATCTGCAAGGGATTCCATGAATTCACGTTTGTCAGCCCTTGATTTCTTCTTCACAGCTTCATTTGTTTCCTGGTACAGCTGTTCATACTTTTCCTTCAATCGTTTAGATTTTGCCTCCATCTTCTGCACCTTCAGGGCTCTGCGTTTTTCAATGAGCTCCCATGTGTTTGCTGTTATCCATTCTTTTTTTTCTGTTGTTGTGTTCTGAGACAGGTCTCACTGGTTTTCAGGTAAGCTGTCTTTACATGTTCCCATTTGGTGTTGACTTCATCCGAATCTGGCTGTGTGTGGTGATCTAGATCTGCCAGTGCTTGAAATCTGTTCTTCAGCTGCAGAACAAAAGTATTCTTTACTGTGGGGTCTTTCAACTTTTCTGTGTCAAACCGTTGCCTTCCCGTTTTCCTGATTTCCTGTTTTCCTGAGTTTCACTTTCAGTACTGCTACCACAAGGTGGTGATCGCTGCCAACATCTGCTCCCCGGTTCACCCTGACATCATGGAGTGAGCGTCTCCAAGTCCCGTTTATCATTAGATGATCAATTTGATTTCTGTCCCTTCCATTAGGGGAATGCCATGTCAGCTTATGGATGTCTCTCTGTGTGGAAAGAGGGTCCCTCCAATAACAAGATTGTAGGTGGTACATAGTTCTAGCAGCCTCTCACCATTTGCATTCATGATGCCACAGCCCTCTTTTCCCATGGCTCTGTCGTAGTTGGTGTTGTGTCACTTCCTACCTTCGCATTCATGTCTCCCATGACAATTTTTAAATCGTGCCTTGGAATATTTTTCTAATTCAGCTTGTAGCTGCTCGTAGAATTCATCTTTGTCTTGTTCGTCGCTGTCATTTGTGGGGGGCATAACACTGGATGATAGTAGTGTGTTGATCTGTTTCCCCTTCATCCTGATCTTGATGATTCTGCTATTGACAGGTTTCCACTCTATCAAACTGTTTTTCTACTCCTTTCTTTAGGATCATGGCTACTCCTTGAAAGTGTTGGTCGTCATCCCTACCTGAGTATAGCACTGTCTCACCTGTGCTAGTTTTTAGTCTTCCAGAACCTGTCCACCTACTTTCACCTATCCCAAGGATGTGTAGTTTGTATCGTCTCATCTCTGCTGTAACCTGTGCTAGTTTTCCTGTGTCATACATCGTTCTCACATTCCAGAATCCAATCCTGGTTTTGCATTTGGTGTTCAGTACTTCCATCTTCCTGTCAGTGGGCTTCCTTTCGGCTTTCACCACCACTGTCATTCATACGAGTATCTTCCGATGACTCTGGAAGCCCATCACACCCGAGTTTTTGGGTTCCTTTGTTGCTGTTTCCGTAACAAGAGATTTTCTTTACGGGACAGAGTTGTTAGCCCTGTGCCCAACCCCCAACCTGGAGGACCAGTGGATCACTCTTCGTCTGGTCCCTACCCTTTGACCTGTCCGGCATGGGTGGCCCTACCAGAGACGAATCTCCCGCCGGCATAGCTCTCAGGGTCATCGGAGACACGCAAGCCCCCCAGCCCACGTAACTACACCACGTGCCTCAGTTAATCTGCATGAAAAGAGTCAGGGGAAAGGGGTCACGCACTGGAATTTACAAATGTCAAATCAATTCATTTGCTCAGTGCTTTAGTCAGACCTTGCATATCTCCCATTGTCTGCATCCTTACAAGAATAGTTATGCACGTGCGCGCAGGTGGTATGTGTGTGTGTGTGTGTGTGTGTGTGTGTGTGTGTGTGTGTGTGTGTGTGTGTGTGTGTGTGTGTGTGTGTGTGTGTGCTTGCGTGCGTGTATGTGTATATGTATGTGTGTGTGTGTGTGTGTCTGTGTTCTCTCTCGCTCTCTCTCTCTCTCTCTCTCTCTCTCTCTCTCTCTCTCTCTCTCTCTCTCTCTCTCCCTCCCTCTCTCTCTGTCTCCCTCAATTTCCCTGCTTTTTAAGAATTCTGTCTCATACTGGCAACATTTTTATCTAAGCAGTGGAATGGAGCTGACCGCGGCATTGAGAGGAAGTGGGGTACTGCTGTAATTGATCGCCTCCGTCTCCTGCCTCGCCTTATGGAATTCCAGACATGTTGACACACGCTGATGGAAAGATGCAGAGGGCAGATGGAGAGGAGGAGGAGTTGGGGAAAAAATCAGGCGGCATCGAATGAAAGCTGGAAGAGGAGGAGTGAATGTGAGAGAGGGGGAAGGGGGAAGGTGGAAGATGAATATGACGTGGACGGGAGGAAGGGAGGGGGGGGGGTGCGGTTCTTTTTTCTTAATTTGCTCTTCCATATCTCTGTGAAGGTCTTTATCTGTGTGTGGTGTGGGAATAGCTCAGTTAGTAAAACGCCGGACTTGGAGATCCTAATGATGAAGGGTTTGAAGGTTCGAAACTGCCCTAGGCCGTGTTCGGGGACAGGTATTTTATTCTTTTCCTTGGAGTTAACATTGTTTCTGACTCCATCTGCCCGAAAAGTGCTTCGAAGAGGTTCAATGTGCGGCTGCATGTAGAACTTTGCTTACACATAAAATCCCGTTCTCAACTTTTGCAAGGGAAGGCTACTTTGGACAATGGCGCGGGTGAGAAGTATGCACATCGCATGAGTACTTTGTGAAAAATGGAAGGAAGTGGGAAACACCGAGTGACTGATGGGTGGCTGAATGATGCTGGACACTGCAGCAGGCAGCTCTTCGTTGGCTCTACCCAGGTAGGCAGTCTATTGTGTGACCAAGAGCGTGGATCCTAAAGGACTAAAGCCTAGTCTGTAACCCATGATACACGCCATATCAGTACTGTCAATGAAAATATCAACACAACAACAACTAAAATAACAACAGCAACAACAACAACGGCAATGCTGATGGTGATAATAGTAATAACAGTACTGATGATGATGATTGATGGTGATGATGATGATGATGATGATGATGATGCTGTTGTTGTTGATGATGATGATGATGATGATGATGATGATGATGATAATAATAATGAGGAGGAGGAGCAGCAGCAGCAGCAGGAGGAGCAGCAGGAGGAAGGACATCTTTACAGAAAAAGATGATGATGATGATGATGATGATGATGATGGTGATGATGATGATGATGATGATGATGATGATGATGATGATAGTAAGCTTAATGAGGAAGAGGAGGAAAGACATCTTTACGGAACAAAAGATGATGATGATGATGATGATGATGATGTAATAGTAATGATATGATAAAGGTAATAAGA
>JADBJO010001645.1:265211-275211 GCA_016801955.1 Conus betulinus
TGGATAGCCACTGATGATATGAATTATACTGCACGTCTGCACAACTAGTAGGAGTGTGCAAAATATTTAAACTTCTGGAAAACTCTGAGCTTTGATGCCACTTAAACTCAGGCGGAAGTAGGTTCCAAAGAAAAGGACTGAAATAAGAAAGACTTGTTTTTGAATAGGTCAGTTCCAGAGAGAGAGAGAGAGAGAGAGAGAGACTCAACTCAAACTCAATTCAAACTGGTTTAATGTTTAGGCACATGGAGCCCATAATATGTGAAGTTCACATAATAGTAATTACGTATGCACCACCTTTCTTCAGCTCACGCAAGTGGAAAAAAAAGAGAAAAGAAAAGGAAAAGAAAAGGAGCCACCAAACGACGACAAAAAAAATTATGCAATGAAAGCAAAGTGCATAAATAGGAAAGTCATTTGGAGGGTACGGAAAAGGTATCATTCCATTGTGTTAAGACAGAGGTCTTAGGCCTATTTAAGTGTTATGGGGTAGCCATTGTGGCTATATCACCTTGTTTAATACCATCCAGTCAGGCACTGATCAGTGATCTTCTCAGTTTAAATGCATAAAAAATAAACTTTGCAAGTTGGATTATAACATCGTCACATTCAGACTTAAGGATAGAAAGCTTTTTGAATTTTAAAAGATCTAGATTGACTCTGGTTAGCAAATTATGTCTGAGATTATCATATGCAGGACAGAAGAAAAAAGAAAATGCATTTCGTCTTCAAGGGAATGTGCACATAATGGACACGATAGTAAACGGGTATCTGAAGTATATCTATATCTGTTGCTTTTCAACTCTGTTACGCCAAGCCTAAATCGTATAAACATATTGCGGACATATCTGGAAATTATTAGATCAAAATACTTTTCTGGTCCTAGAGCACTTTTGAAAGAGCTGTATAGATTGTATCGTGGTCTTGTTTCAATTTTTTCTGACCATTGTTGCAAAAAGAAATCGATTTGTCTTTGTTTGAATTCACTTAGAAAAGCTTTAGGATTACCTACTCCTTGAGAGAACCATACATAGGCAAAACCAGATGTACAAAGAATGTTTTTTACATGGGTAAACCATGTGGTTTTCCCTCTTTCATCGAGTGATCTCAACATATAATATGCCATGCTTGCAAATCTGTCATTCGGTAAAGTGCATAACCTTAACCAGAAGGCTATGCATCTCACTTTAGCTAGGACAAGTAAGGGATAGCGGTTCAATTCTCCATAGACACAAAAATTGGGTGTATGTAGACTTACATTTAAAAAACGCTTACACGCAAAAAGATGGACCTTTTCTATTTGATTAAATTCAAGAATACCCCAAATCTCAGCGGCGTATAACAACATAGGAACGACTCTAGTATCGAATAGTTTGAAGAACACCTTTGGAGATGAACACCCAAGTCTCCACATTGTTCTAGATATTTCAAGAACACACCTTTTAGCTTTAGTAATTAAGTTTTCAGTGGCAATATTTAAACTCAAGCGAGTAGTAAATTCCAGACCAAGATATCTATAACAGTTAACAACTTCCATTTTTTCGTCACCGTAATACCACTGCTCATTTTTTGAAAGGTGGCCACCGTTTCGGAAAACTATGATTTTTGACTTATCTAAGTTTACTGTCAAACCAAACCAACCGGCAATGTGATGCAGATTGTTAAGTTGGTGCTGTAAACCTAGAGGCGAAAATGATAGCAGAGTGATATCATCTGCAAACATTAACAGAAATAATTCGGTAGCGCCAGGATTAAGCTGAATTCCATAAGTACCTTTGTCAATGACATAGACCGCTAACTCGTTTATTAAGAAGGAAATAACGTAGGTGAAGCTAAGCAACCTTGCTTCAATCCTTGAAAACACTCAAAATACTCAGTAAAACCTGCTGAGAAGCGTATACAACACTGTACAGATTGATACATTGCTTTTAAGGCCTGTAAAATTTTTCCTTTGACGCCTAACTTTACCAAAACATTCCATAATACACCTCTTTTGACCGTGTCAAAGGCCTTTTGAAAATCGACAAAGGATACATACAGTTTTTTCTTTTGCACAAGATATCGTTGGACAATAGCAAACAATGTAAATATGTGATCAGTAGTTCTATAGTCTTTACGGAAACCTGCTTGACACTCCAGTATTACATGATTGTTTTCAGCCCAGTTAGTTAAACGCGAGTTTAGAATATGCGTATACAACTTACTGATGCAACTTAAAAGAGTTATTCCACGATACTTCCCTGGGTTTTCAGGATCGCCTTTTTTAAATAGTGGTATTATGATGCCTTGCACCATTCCTTTGGATATTTACCCTCAGCAAATAGTGTGTTGAAATATTTTAATAAGAAAGGAATAACGTGTTCAGACAGTTTAAGGAATTCATTTAAAAATTGGTCTGGGCCTGGGGCCTTTCCTGACTTAGTATGTTTAATAGCTTCTCTGATTTCTATTTCGCTGATGTCACAGTTAAGCTCATCTAGGTCTAAATTGTTTTCTTGGTTGACAAAGTTTATGTCATGATCATTTAAATCGTCAGAGTTAATATCATTTAGCAGGGCGCTGAAGTGATCAAACCATGTTTCTTTGGAAATGCTATTTTTAACATGTTTTATGGGTTTGCAAAGTTTCATTTCTTTCCAGAAATCTTTTGAACTGTGGATATTTTCAAGAATTTTCTGTACTTTGTCCCTCTTGTAGTCTCTTTCTTTTGTTTTCAGCAGACCTTTATATGATTTTCTTTCCATGTTGTACGAAGTTTTTTTTCGTTATTGATGTTTTATTTCTATTGTATCTGCGAAGGGCATGCAAGGCTTTCTTCTTTGCTTGTTTACATTCCTTATCGTACCATTTATCTTCATCACTGTAATTTGATTTGGAATTAATTACATCTTTCCGCATACAAGATGCTGAATCTAATAAAGCATTTGTAAATGTATTAAGCGCTTCGTCGCAAGAAACTTCTATCTGTGCAGTAGCGAGGGTTAGTTTATCTTTGAAAAATGGGCTGTTCAAACGTTCTAGTAACAAATCTTTCTTGTCATTGGCCCAAACATATTTTGTAACATGACAACAATTTTCGTAATCTTCTTTCGAGCTTGATTTTGTTTTCAGCGTCAAACATAGAGGCATGTGGTTAGATTCTACTCTCTCTTGAATTTTAAGAGAGACACAGTAATCTAAAAAGTCTGGTGACACAAGGACATAGTCATTTGTGCTATTACCTGTTGCTGACAAGTATGTAAATTTTATCAGACTTCTCAGGGGAACATAAGCCATTAAAATAATCAGTTCCAAACACATACGCACATAGATAATAATGTTTTCCCATAATCATTTACACAAATATCTTCAGCATATCGGCATGGAATTATAGCATCGGTTTCATGACTGTTAATATATTCCGGATCAGTTTCAAACATTTCTGGATTAGGTTGAAGATTTCCTGTCCTGGCATTAAAGTCGCCACAAATAAGGAGGTTTGCTGTGTCTACTTCAAGAACTAGATTAGCAAGGCACTCTTCAATGGTATTAATATGACATTCTATTTGCACAGTTCTATAGTACGGCGATTAATGAGGAGAACAGTAACAATGTACTAAAACGACATCAGAGTTCGTACCAAACACCCTCTTATCAAATCTAACACACACAATATAATCATAATCCATTTCAATTTCTGTAACATAATCAACATAGCATTTTCTAACCAAAATCAGAACCCCGCCACTACATCTACCGTGCGTTGACAGTTTGATGGCAGGAGATGAAAAACAAATATAATCAGGTAAACTGTTTACAACAGAAATCTTTTCGCGTTGAAATGTCTCAACAAAACATAAAACATCGTATTTATTTATATGTTCAATAAAATCTCTTTTCAAATAAGAATCTCTTTCTGAAAAAATTTTCCCATGAGACCCCCAATGTTCCAATAAAGAAAGAGAGGAGAGAAGGAGGAGGAGAGAGAGAGAGAGAGAGAGGAGAGAGAGAGAGAGAGAGAGAGAGAGAGAGAGAGAGAGAGAGAGAGAGAGAGGAGAGAGAGGCATGGTACGAGGAAAAAGACAGTGTCACGTTTCCGATTCCGAAGAAGCAAGCTGCAGGCCCGATAGCCTGCCCGCTCCAGAGACCAGCAGACTCCTCAGACCAACAGGATGACACACCGATTCCAGGGCTGCCCTGATATATATTAGGATAGCAAATCACCATGCGTATTAGGAAACCAGCGATAAATCAGACACTCATGTTAGCAGTTTGATAAGGTTGGTGACTGTATGGTTTGGGGGGAGGACGTCAGAGAGTGGTAGGTGTGGGATCATAGCAGTGGGCAGCGGGTGAGGACACAGGGTGACAGACCACAGCAAGGCTGAAGGCAAAAGCTGTCGTCTTCTCATCAGTTTCATTATCGCTGATTTATTTGATTGAGGATCGGTCACGATGCGTGTGTGTGAGATGGAGAGAGAGAGAGAGAGAGAGAGAGAGGAGAGAGAGAGAGAGAGAGAGACAGACAGACAGACAGACAGACAGAGACAGAGAGAGAGAGAGAGAGAGAGAGAGAGAGAGAGAGAGAGAGAGAGAGAGAGAGAGAGAGAGAGAGAATCGTGCGTGGTCAATGCGTGGTCAATGATGTAGACTTCATGATGTCATGTACCAAATGCCAGATTTTCTTTTTCACACATTTGATTAATGATGTCGCTCCAGTTTTGATGTAAATACTATAAGTCTTCTTTCCTCGATGAAAAAAAAAATACTCGAAATATTGAAATGCATTTTCACGGTGCTCATTTTGTCCTGTTGCTTAATTCATGTCCCTTTCACAACACGAAAATGTAGCAATAGTCTAATGCATATAAAATAGTTAAAAGTAGGTTTAAAAAAATCCAGAAAACTTTCTTTAAAAGCGGTGATGAGAGGCAAAGTTTCCAAAGCAGTTATAAGTAGCGACCAGTAGGAAAAAAAAGTAGAAAGGAAAAAATGTACCAGACGAACGCAACGCAAGATCTAGGGAATAATGTAAACGTCTTCTTCAGAAAAAAAAAAGGAAAGTGACCGCTCAGTGATGAAGGATGGGGGATAGTATCCATATTGGAAGATGGACGAGCAAGAGAACATGGGGCAGAATGACCATCGCGCGAAATCTTGGCTGACGAGAGGCTGAGAGACTTGGAGCATGGGTGTGTGGATTGCACTGGGGGATGGGAGGGCATGGGTGTGTGGATTGCACTGGGGGATGGGAGGGCATGGGTGTGGGATTGGCACTTGGGGGATGGGAGGGCATGGGTGTGTGGATTGCACTTGGGGGATGGGAGGGCATGGGTGTGTGGATGGCACTTGGGGATGGGTGGGCATGGGTGTGTGGATGGCGCTTGGGGATGGGGAGGGCATGGTGTGTGGATTGCACTTGGGGACTGGAGGGCATGGGTGTGTGGATTGCACTTGGGGACTGGAGGCATGGGGGTGTGTGGATTGCACTTAGGGATGGGAGGGCATGGTGTGTGGATTGCACTTGGGGATGGGAGGGCATGGGTGTGTGGATTGCACTTGGGGACGGGAGGGCATGGGTGTGTGGGATTGCACTTGGGGATGGGAGGGCATGGGGTGTGTGGATTGCACTTGGGGATGGGAGGGGGAGGGGGGATGGGGTGTGGGTGGGCATGGGTGTGTGGATTGCACTTAGGGACTGGAGGGAGGGCATAGGGGTTGTGTGTGGATTGCACTTAGGGATGGGAGGGCATGGGTGTGTGGATTGCACTTGGGGATGGGAGGGCATGGGTGTGTGGATTGCACTTAGGGATGGGAGGGCATGGGTGTGTGGATTGCACTTGGGGATGGGAGGGCATGGGCATGGATTGTGTGGATTGCACTGGGGGACTGGGGGATGGGAGGGCATGGTGTGTGGATTGCACTTAGGGACGGGAGGGCATGGGTGTGTGGATTGCACTTGGGGATGGGAGGGCATGGGTGTGTGGTATTGCACTAGGGATGGGAGGGCATGGGTGTGTGGATTGCACTTGGGGATGGGAGGGCATGGGGTGTGTGGATTGCACTTAGGGATTGGAGGGCATGGGTGTGTGGGATTGCACTTAGGGATGGGGGGGGGGCATGGGTGTGGTGGATTGCATTTGGGGACTGGGGAGATGGGAGGGCATGGGTGTGTGTGTATTGCACTTGGGGATGGGAGGGCATGGGTGTGTGGATTGCACTGGGAGATGGAGGGCATGGGTGTGTGGGGGATGGGATGGGGGCATGGGTGTGATTGGATGGCACTGGGGGATGGGGAGGGCATGGGGGTGTGTGTGGATTGCACTGGGAGATGGGAGGGCATGGGTGTGTGGATTGCACTGGGAGGGCATGGGTGTGTGCATTGGTGGGTGTGGATTGCATGGGGTGGGATGGGAGGGCATGGTGTGTGGATTGCACTGGGGGATGGGAGGGCATGGGGGTGTGTGGATTGCACTGGGGGATGGGGGAGGGCATGGGTGTGTGGATTGCACTAGGGAGATGGGAGGGCATGGGTGTGTGGATTGCACTGGGAGATGGGAGGGCATGGGTGTGTGGATTGCACTGGGAGATGGGAGGGCATGGGTGTGTGGATTGCACTGGGAGATGGGAGGGCATGGGTGTGTGGATTGCACTGAGGATGGGAGGGCATGGGTGTGTGGATTTGCACTTGAGGGATGGGAGGGCATGGGTGTATGGTTGCACTTGGGATGGGAGGGCATGGGTGTATGGTGTTTGCACTTGGGGATAGGGAGGGCATGGGGTGTATGGTTGCACTTGGGGATAGGAGGGCATGGGTGTGTGGATTACGCTTAGGGATTGGAGTTTGGACACAGAGCCTGTAGGGGTCTTCAGGATCTCTGTCTCTTAAATCCATGAAGAGAATTGTGGTGTTCCCCCCTGTCTGTTTGTTTTGGATGTTGACTGTCAGTTCTTTCTGTCTCTGTCCCTGTCCCTATCTATCTGTCCTTGTATATCTGACTGCCTGTCTGTTCAATCGTCTGTTGTCTGTCTGTCTCTCTCTCTGTGTATGCTGCCTGTCTGTTCAATCGTCTGTCTGTCTGTTTCTCTGTATGCCTGTCTCTGTCTCCGTCTGTCTGTGTCTGTCTGGTCTGTCTGTCTGTCTGTCTGTCTCTCTCTCTCTCTCTCTCTCTCTCTCTCTCTCTTTCTCTCTCTCTCCCCTCCCTCCCCCTCCTCTCTCTCTCTCTCTCTTGCTCTCTCTCTCTCTCTCTCTCTCTCTCTCTCCTCTCCTCTCTCCCTCTCGCTTGCTCCCTCTCCCTCTCATCTTTGCTCTGTCTCTACCCATCCCTACCCCCCTTCTGTATATCTCTGTCTAACTGTTTGTATATCTCTGTCTAACTGTTTCTATTCACATTCCTTGTCTCTGTATTTCAATTCTTTGTGTCACTCCCCTGTCTGTCTGTCTCTGTCTGTCTGTCTGTCATATAAAGCTAATGACACCTGTTAAAGCTTTGTTAGAAATAAAATAAAGATGCAAAGGAGCACAAAATTATAACGTGGTCCCTTCTATCCTGACTTGCATGATGCACACTTCAGCTAAAGACACCTCGCCCCTCTTCCCCCCTTCTTCTCCATCCCTTCTTACCTTCCACCATCATGGCACTCCATCCTCTCCTCTCCTCTCCCCCCCCCCTTCCACAATGGCGTCCAATGATTTTCAATTTACCGAGAACGTCTGAACGTGGGGTGTGGATTGCACTGAAACATTCCCACTTCAGCAACTTCCCAGATTCACTCACTCACTACTACTAATTTCATCCTTGCTCCCTTCTTGTTCCCAATTCTGTGGCCAGGTTTCAACAGACGATGGCCATCTATAGACGATCAGATGGAATGAATGGGTTTTGCAAGGTACGCTAGGGCTTGAAAAACGGTCAGCGAGGAGTTACGAGCCTTGGAGAATGACGGGAACAGTATGAACTTTAAAAGTGATTGATACAGATACTCCTACCTTCTAGGGACTGGTGGAAATGATATAAACCTTGAAAGAAGATTGAAAGAGAGACCCATTTGCAGGAGAATGATAGGGAATGGCTTATTTTCTGAAAGATGAGAGGTAGAAGTAATCGCCCTCTGGAGGATGATGGTGTCTCTCTCTGTGGTGTCTTCCAAAGATAGTTGAGAATCTTTCTCTGCTCACACGATTCCATCATTAGGAAATGATGGGACTAGCATGTTCCTTCAAAGGGTGAATCTCACACAGCAGAGACAATTCTGGTCGCAGAAAACCCGCGAGATGACACCTGAAGAGCGATGCAGCAGGCGATCGAATGTACTCTGTGATAATTTCAGACAAGCACATGAAGCATCGGTCTCTCTATGGATTGTTTCTGTTCCCTTAGGCTGTTCATTGCTTCCTCTTCTGTCTTGTGTCTGTTTCTGTCTCTGTATAACTCACTCTCTTTTGTTAGAATAAAATAAGATGCGTGTACATTGATCGTGTCCCTTCTATCCTCTCTTCTCTGATCACTCTCTCTCTCTCTCTCTCTCCTCTCCCCTCTCTTCTCCATCCCTTCTTACCTTTACACTGATGGCACCTCTTTCGTTCCCCCCCCTTCCACAATGGCTGTCCAATGATTTTCAAGTTTACCGAAACGTCCTGAAAGAAGAAGGGATGAAACATTCCCACGCAGAGCAACTTCCCGATTTACAATTTCCAGCTTCTGTGGCCAGGTTTAATGAAAAGAGTTTCAGAGCTGGAGCAGAGGGAGATTACATTCACAGGAGTGACAGAGATGGATGGGGAAGGGGGTGTTTCCCTGATCGAGCAAGATTGTTTCCATAGGAGTATGAACTTGGCGAATGACCCCAAAGTATGAAATTTAAAAGTTGACAATTGATTCTAGAGACTCAAGGGGCATGTACGGACGTGTGGAAATGATATAAACCTTGAAAGAAGCGTTGAAAGAGAGACCCATTTGCAGGAGAAGGGATAGTAATGGCTTATTTTCTGAAAGATGTTGAGTTAGTGAACCAGGGTGTGGTGTCTGGGAGATAGTTTGAGAAAACGATTCCATCATTAGGTGTTGGACTAGCATGTGTCCTTCAAGGTGAACACAGCAGAGACAATTCTGGGTCGCAGAACCCCGAGATGTACCTGAGAAGCGATGCAGCGATCGAAGTACTCTGTTCTTTGTCTACATGAAACGTCAACTGACTGTATACATCCCTTGGGAGAGGGTCTGTGTGTCTGTTTCTGTCCTGTATAAGGCGTCTAACATCAATTCTTTCAATTTCTTTCTGCGTGTTACAAAGGCAGACAGCAGAAAACTCTCCTGATAACCCTCTCTCTTGTTTGAAGGATGGGGGGATGAGGGAGTCGTGGTCTCTCTCTCTCCTCTCTCCTCTAGTCTAGATCTGACCCTTTCGTTTGCTTGGTTTACACTGACCCAGAAATTTGAATAAACTGGAGAAGAAGAAAACCTCCGCAGAGGCTTCGGTTACAACCAAAATGAAAGAGTTAGAGAGCTGGAGCAGAGGGAGATTACACAGGAGTGACAGAGGGATGGGAAGGGCTGACGGGTTCCCTGATCGAGCAAGATTGTTTCCATATCTATGAACGCGCGAAATCCCCAAAGCATGAAATTGCTCACAATGACAATGTCAAGTTCTAGAGACTCAAGGGGCATGTACGGACGTACTCACATACCCGAATATTGACCCACGCGTGTAAGCTAGCGCGAGATTTATTAATACCTTTCCGTTAGTGAACCAGGGTGTGTGTGGGAGCGCGGGATTAGTTGGGGCAAGTGTTGGGAATTAAGTGGGGGGTAGTTTTGAGAGAGCAAGGGGCATGTACGGGGACTGGTCACATTTCCGTTTGAGGGCGCGGGTAGTTTTTCCTTTCCCCCGTGAACCAGGTTGTGGTGTGGGAGGCGGGGTGTCTAAGGTCCATGTACTTGAGAAGAGTCTAGAGTACACTTTGTCTAAACCCAACTGACTGTATACATGAATGGGAGAGGGTGTGTAAATATGAAGGCTA
>JADBJO010001645.1:280211-282711 GCA_016801955.1 Conus betulinus
GCATCAGTCACAAACTAGTATTAGCATCATCGTCCACGGAGGAATGAACAATGATTCATATTAGCACTAAAAAAAAACACACACACACACCCACCCACACCCATCCACACCCCACACACACACGCACGCACGCACGCACGCACGCATGCACACATGCACACACATGCACGCACGCACGCACGCATGCAGGCACGCACACTTACGTACGGATGCACGCACACACTTACGTATGGATGGACGCACGCGCGCATGCACACACACACACACACACACACACACACACACACACACACACACACACACACAGCTACATAGTAAATGATACTTCTACGCGGAAAGGGGATATAATAGCATCAGTCACAAACTACTATTAGCATCATAGTCCGCGGAGGAATGAACAAGGATTGATGAAGCAGTCATGTTCAAGTACACCAGCAGACATTCATGTTCAACCTTCTTGTTCATAAAGCAAGGCTGGTTTTCAAAGCAAATGAAGAACACGGGATATTGGTGTGTTGACGGGGAGGGGGGGGGGGGGGGGGGGGGAGAGAGAGAGAGAGAGAGAGAGAGAGAGAGAGAGAGAGAGAGAGAGAGAGAGACAGAGACAGACAGACAGACAGACAGATAGACAGAGACAGACAGAGAGAGACAGAGACAGAAGAAGCCAGTCAAGCATGGTAGGAGGAGAACGACTGGGTCACGTTTCGCTTCCAGAGAAGCAGGCTGACATCCTGATAGTCTGCCATCTGACTGAAGCCAACCCCAGAGATCAGCAGTGTCCACAGACCAGTGAGGTCAGACGGCAATGTCACAGTCGCCGTGATCTATTAGGAGAGTGAACCACCGGCACAGCGATTAGGAACCATGCGATAAATCTAACACCCCAGTCGGCAATTTGATGAGGTCGGTTGTTGGATGGCTTGAGGGATGGGGAGTGAGTGTGTGTGTGTGTGTGTGTGTGGGGGGGGGGGGGGGGGGGGGGGGGGGGGGGGGGAAGGCGGTGAGAGGGAAGGGAGTGGGGGACGCTGTAGAGATGAGGAGTAGGGTGGAGAGCGGGGGTGACTGGCCACGAGAAGATTGATTGTTGTTACATTATCCGTATTATTATGACTTGCAGGAATCCAAAGTTGTTTAAATGTTACACAAATGATGTGTTAGTGTAGGTGAAGAGAGAGAGAGAGAGAGAGAGAGAGAGAGAGAGAGAGAGAGAGAGAGAGGGAGGGAGGGAGGGTATTAATGCACTAATTACATCAAGTCGATGTTACGGACATCAGAGAGAGAGAGAGAGAGAGAGAGAGAGAGAGAGAGAGAGAGAGAGAGAGAGAGAGAGAGAGAGAGAGAGAGAGAGATTTACGCAATAATCACATAAGTTGTCCGGAAGAAATCATTTCATAATGACACGAACGGATGGGACAATTTTTCATTTGACATTTCCAATAATGTCACTGCAGTTTTGACGACCATATTAAGTAACAAACAAGTAGGGTAATTCTTGCTCCCATGATGAAATGAACACACCGCCCATAACTCTGCTTACGACACCGAATCACCGAGCAGATGTGACAGCACAGAGTACACAGAACAAACGAGAAAACATTCCCTTGTTTATTATTTGGTTTTTGCTGTTCCCTGACTCATTTCATATCTGCATAGTGAAGTTCTACATGTTCTTAATGTTGCTCGTTTTGCTTTGTTTATGTTCCTTTTAAAATGTCATGAAAATAATGATGTTAGAAGCTGTTTAACTAGTTAAAAGTAAATTAGTAATAACCCGAAGTACCAGAAATTACTTGGGCAGGTCCGGATGTGGAGGGGGCGGGGTGAAAACAAAAACGTACGAAAACGTAACGCAAAGCATTTAAAAGTACTGATGACCAGAAAAAAAAAAATCACCTCAGCCAGTCAAAATCAGAGATCAGTAGAAAAAAAGAAGTAGGAGAAACGTTAGTACTAGATGAACGCTATTCGAGCTCTGAGGGGGAAAAATGTCTCAGAAAAAAGAGAGAGAGAAAATGACGGCTAAGTAATGAATGACAGGAGAGGTATCCATCTTGAAAGATGGAGCAGGAAGAGGACTCGGCCAGACTGACAATGGCGCGAGATCCTGCGTGACGAGAAACTCAGAGGCTGGGAGCAAGGGTCTGTGGACTGCAGCGGGACCTGGAGGGTGGCCACGGGGCTTGGCGCGTCTTTAGGATCTCTTGTCTCTTTGATCTATGAGAAAAATGATATTGTGTTTGTCCCCTGTCTGTCTGTCTCTGTGTGTGTAGCAATCGCTATTCTCTCTCTCTCTCTCTCTCTCTCTCTCTCTCTCTCTCTCTCTCTCTCTCTCTCTCTCGTCGAATCTTTGCTAGAATAGAATGCAGCGGAATGCAGTGCAACGAAACACAACGCAGTACTACACAAATTTCACCTCGATTCTGACTCGGACAGTTTACACCTCAGAGAAAGACAACATTCCTGCCCTCTTCTCTTCTCCTTTACCCCCCCCCCCCACTCC
>JADBJO010001645.1:292711-295211 GCA_016801955.1 Conus betulinus
AGAACTCACCTGAATTTGGAGGACAACCTAAAAGCCTCCACATCTTTTTTTTATTTTTTTTTTTTTTGTACTCACTGGAAGATTGATGGAGACAGGTCTCATAACATCCGACCAGAAGGTTTCTTTGTTGTTTTATTTTTTTACCCACGCCTGTCTGTCTGTCTAGATGGCCTGGTCAAATATTTCCTCTCTCTGTATGTTTTCGTCATATCCAAGCTAAACCGATTCTCTATTTGGAGATAACTCTTACACAGCTATGACGTTTTTCCTGCTCAACATTTCGAAATCTCTCTAAAATATTGTATAAAAATGTACGGCCACAAATTTGTTGTACGGTGTCTTTCTGAGTTTGAAAAAAAGAGCCTAAATCATTGTGTATGATTCACATTTTATTCGGCGTACAGTTTGTTACTTGGAAAGCATAACGTATTCTTATTTAAAACTATTCTAATCTTATTTCATTTCATTTTTGCTTTCTTCATAGCGACACTCCAATCTATCACAGCACCTAATTTATTCTCCCATTTAACAAATGAGCTTATATTAGAGAATCAAACTTTTTTTCCCAGGGAGAAAATCATCATAAACTCTTGATCCCTGCTTCAGGCCTCAATGACTGTTTTTTAGTAGGATTTTCTGTCTTCTGTTTTAATGTTCTTTTTTTTTTTTCCTAAAACCTTGGTAAAGACCTTCTCCAACCGATGTGATGTAAGTAGTTAACCATAATTTTCACCCAGGGGTCTTCTATATTGCACAGTGAACCTCCAACTGTTCACTGCTCCTCCCGTTAGGCTGGGGAACTTTAACATACATTTTTTAACTCTAGAAATAACCACACAGAGTTCATGCTTCTTTCGGCATGCTTACTCAGTATATGTCCATCTCATTTTAAGTCGCAATTGACGACGAGCCGAGCTTATCATCCATCCACTAACGTCCCCAGGCCCCAGGATTAGGATTTGTTTATGTTGCTATTTCCAACCAGTACACATATTTAGCTGTAGAAAAACATGAAAAAAAAGAACATCCCACCGAGCTCTAGCTTGAATTTTGCACTTTCAAATCTCAATTTCGCTGTAATCCTTTGAGAATGATGGGGATATTATTACATTATGTTAGAAGGTAGATCAATGAATTGGTCTATGTCAGCTGGAATCATCATCGCCCACAAAGAAACATTGGGGGAGGTTACACTTGTTTAAACATGTTCTGAAGATGCCAGAAGAAACGAAAGACAGACCTCAGACAACCAAACCTGGACAATAACTATGTACACCTTAGTTTCTAGGGGAGATGACTGCAGCGGAAATTGAAATAAACTTAAAAGAAAATTGGATATTCCGCCGAGCGAAAGAGACAAACAAATCACAAGACAAAACCTGACGCGTTTCGACCTCTTTGATCTTCTTCAGGCAAGGCAAACACTATTGAAGACAATGACAACGAAGAACGAACATCACACACCATTTTACGCCGACTTTGAGGAGATAAGTGATTGTTCGTTCTTCATTTTAGCTGGCTTCAATGTTGTTTGTCAAGCCTGAAGGAAAGAGGTCAAATCACGTCGTGTTTCGAATTGCAATTTTTTTTTGGTCTCTTTTTGTTCGGTGGTACAGTAATTTTTCTTGTATAATCTTATTTACGACAATGCTGAAAAACGCATTTATATTACAGGGAAGCAGTAGGGAAACGGGTAATTCTGATCCTACAAGTGAAACAGATCGTGATGTCTGTGTTTGTTTCAGTACTTTAAATGGCGCGTTCAGCCGCAAAGTAAGGTGAGTATACGGGTAGACCTCTAGTCTTTGAAAAGTGCTCTCAGAAAATGTCAGACAGCTTAGATGTTGCTAAACGATCTTTGTCAGTTCCACAATGTACTTGAATCAGTGGCGAAAGTAACATAACCACCGCTGTTCTATGGAGTAAAAACGAGACATTTGTTTCCGACGATCAATCGTCCACAGAGTGCTCTCTCTCTCTCTCTCTCTCTCTCTCTCTCTCTCTCTCTCTCTCTCTCTCTCTCTCTCTCTCTCTCATTTTTCAAATGTCAGTCTTGTGAAAGCTAATGTACTTGTAGTTAACGACATAATGTACTGGAATTTCTTTCAATGGTACTTCGTAAAAAAAAAAAAGAAAGAAAAAAAAAAGGAAAGAAAGAAAAGTCTAAGAAAAAAAGGGGTTTTCCGGCGCTGCAAATGTAAAGGTGATCAACTCTTACAAATGATTTCATCCCTTCCATTAACTCTGTCGAGAGTCATTAAAGAACCGCTCTGAAGAACTGTACACCAGGTGCCTCCAGGTTTGTGGACTATGTGCTAAGGTCTGGGTCTCCTCTGCAAATGGTCTCCCTGTCCATTCAGTCCATCGTGTTTGCTGTCTCCCCCTCCGTCTTCCTCTTTCCAACCATTCCCTGCAGTGGAGAGCTGTTTTTAGCAAGGCTATCGGATCTTGTTTCAAAGTCTTTTTCACGTCGTTTGTTTTTCTTTACCGCATCATCAGA
>JADBJO010001645.1:315211-327711 GCA_016801955.1 Conus betulinus
GTAAAAAAAAAAAACAACAAACACAACTGAAAGAAAGGAGACCAGTAGAACAAAATGATCAGAAAGAAGACCAGTAGAACAAAATGATCAGAAAGGAGACCAGTAGAACAAAAGTACCAGAAAGGAGACCAGTAGACCAAAACGACCAGAAAGGAGACCAGTGAACAAAATGATCAAAATGAAGACCAGTAGAACAAAATGATCAGAAAGGAGACCAGTAGTACAAAATGATCAGAAAGGAGACCAGTGAACAAAATGATCAGAAAGGAGACCAGTGAACAGAAAAATTATCAGATCAAAGGAGACCAGTAGAAAAAAATGATCGGAAAGGAGACCAGTAGAACAAAATGATCAGAAAGGAGACGCAGATTCTGCTAGCATCACCATCCCTGAACAAACGAAAACCGTATTCCCTTTCTGGTGGCCATTTTTATTTCATGTTGTTGTGAACTGAGTTTTACTGTGTATTATCCCGAGGGCTTTTTTGCCAATGCTGCAGTGTGTGACATGAAAAAGTGAACCATATGTACATAATGACCATGTGAACAAAAACTTCGCAAAAGTCTTTTTTTAATTTTGTATATTTGAAGGCATACCCTGAAACCAACCTTACAAAATGCAATTTGTTTTCTTTTTTCATATCTACATTTTGAAGACACGCATGCAGTTCTCTCTCTCTCTCTCTCTCTCTCTCTCTCTCTCTCTCTCTCTCTCTCTCTCTCTCTCCCCTAATGGATAGACAACTAGACATACAAATAGACGAGATAGATACACACACTCATTCAAAAGAGAGAGAGAGAGAGAGAGAGAGAGAGAGAGAGAGAGAGAGAGAGAGAGAGAGAGTGTGTGTGAGAGCTGAGAGCTAGACAGACAGACAGCCGAGAGAGAAGGAGAGAGACAGACAGACAGAGAGAGAGAGATAAGAGAAAGAGAGAAAGAGAGAGAGAGAGATATATATCGACAGAAGAGAGAGAGAGAGAGAGAGAGAGAGAGAGAGAGAGAGAGAGAGAGAGAGAGAGAGAGAGAGAGAGGACAGACAGACAGAACAGATGATAATCAGCTGACACTCGGAGTAGGACAGAAATGGCGGGGGTGGAAGGAGAAAGAGGACAGACAGAAATACAAATAAAACATCTTGTTTACCTTCTGTCATTCCTTGAGCACTCTACCCCCTCTCTTTTCCGGCTTTCTTGTCACTCTGTTTCCAGCCCCCTCATCGCTCCACCCATTCTTTTCTCTCTACCTCATCCTGGACGACAAAGCCACCAAGCAGCCAGCGAAACACAAATGATTTGTTTATCACCTGTCATTCTTTGACCATCCTTCTCCATGGCGTAATCCATGCGCTTCGTGTTTCCCTTCTCATTCTGGGCTAACTAAGAAGAAAGAAACAAACAGAACACCCGATCAAACAAACAAATGAAGCAAAGTGCCGGTTATTTGCTGTCCTGTGCCTTTGGTGCCCTCGTTCATGCTGCTGTTGCTGTTCGTCTTCATCTGTCTTCATCTGTCTCTGTTTTCATCTCTGTCTCTCTGTTTTCATCTGTCTCTGTTTTCATCTGTCTCTCAATGGGTATACAACAAGACAAGCAAGCAAACAACGCGCGCTGCGGTCTTTTCGTCGACGAGTTTTCTATCTGTTTACATTTCTGTCATCGCCCTCATCTGTTTTCCACTCCTCTCTCTTTCTCCTCTTCTGTTGTGTCACCATTTACTGTACGGACGGAAAAAACACAACGAACAAAGCTTAAACAAAACAAACTGTGAAAAAGAAAGAAAGTCAGAAAGGGGACGCCGATTTTTCTAGCAATCACCTTCCCTGAATACATGAAAACTGCATACCCTTCTGGCGGAGACTTTAATTTCTTTTAGGGTTTGTAAACAGCGTTTATCCTTAGGGCTTTTGACAGTGCTGAAAAGTATATATCAAAACGTAATTCTTTTGTACATAATGACCCTACCAAAAACCCTTTGCAAGATTTTTCCTCTACATTTCCTAAAGTGTACGTACCCGTTTTCATTGTCAGTCTTTATCGGGTAGATAAAACAACAAACAATACGAAAAGAACACAGAACGGTAGAAAATAATGATCAGAAAGGAGACGCAGATTCTGCTAGTAGTCACCATCCCTGAACAAACAAAAAGCTGCATTCCCTTTCTGTCGGACACGTTGGGTTTTTCCCCCCCCCCCTGAATTTGTTGTGAACTGTGTTTTATTCTGAGGGCGTTTACCAGCACTGCAACGTCTGATATTAAAAAAAATCATCTGTACATAATGACCCTGCCGAATTATACTTCGCAAGGGTACTTCTAACTTGTGTTTTTGAAGGCATTCCTCGAAAGACAAAGCCCCACAAAATATAGACGTGTTTCTTTCGTCATATTTAAATTTTGAAGGCACACATGAAAATGTACTCCCCAAAGTGTAACAATGAACCAGCCTAACTTAAGCATATCCTTAAGTCGCACATGACGATCGACTCCCCATGAAACAGCTCAGGATTTCTCGTATGAAGAGGACGAGAACCCTGAAGGCATTGGCAGAGGCAGCTGAAAAGTGTTCCAGCTACATCTGGTCTAGGAAGAACAAATGTCTGAGAGAGAGACACAGACAGAGAGAGAGAGAGTCGGGGGGAAAGAGAGGGAAAGAAAGAGGAGAGAGAAAGAGAGACAAAGAGGGAGAAAGAGGCGAGAAAGAGAGAGAGAGAGAGAGAGAGAGAGAGAGAGAGAGAGAGAGAGAGAGAGCAATCCCTTGGCGCTCAGAGCAGGAAAGAGATGGTTCTGATGGGGGAGGATAAAGAGAATAGAGAGAGAAAGGCAAATAAAACATCATGTTTACCTTCTGTTATTTCTGAAGTACTCTACCCCATCTCCAACCCTTCTCCCTTGTCGCTCCATTTTGAGTCCCCTCATCGCTCTGCGCACTAGTTTGTCTACCTCAGCCTGGACGACAGACAGACTAAGAATCCAACACACAAAACCTGATTTGTTTATCGCCTGTCATTCTTTAACCATCCCTCCCCATGGTTAATTCCACGTGCTTTGTGTTGCCTTTCTCACAGTGGATGAAAGATAAAAACAAATGAACAACAAACACGGCCTTGGCTTAAGGCACTGTCAGCCAACTGACATGGGCTAGAACACCAAGGCTACATCAAACTGTTGTTCTGCTCTGCATAGTTATGCGGGGATTGTCTTCAGTTGTGACAATCTCCTAGCATGACATTTTCAGCCTGCAAAATCCCCCGAAGTCGGAGTGTGGCTGCCTACGTGGGGGATTAATCAAAAACGGTCACACACGTAATGTTCTCATCCCCAGTTGATGCATTTATACCATAGTGTTCAAATACTTCAGCTGTTCGGGTGATCCCTGGAGTCTTTTAGCCAGGGTACGACGACGACGACGACGACAACACGACGAAAAAGCGGAAGAGCACACAAAACAAAGTGTGAAGTAACGCACCTTAATGCACGACACACAACAAGACAAGAAATTTTCGGCAATAAGCCTTCCTCAGCGACAAAACAATAAAAACAGTACAGACATTAACATGCGCAATACTCCCCTTATGAAGCCAAAGTGGTGATTCAACAACAAAAACAACAACAAACAAACAAACAGGACAACTGAACAAAGCAAAGTGCCGATTATTTGCTATCCTGTCTTTATTTGCTATCCTGTCTTTATTTTACTGTCCTGTTTTTATGTCCTATCCTGTCTTTATTTGCTATCCTGTCTTTATTTGCTATCCTGTCTTTATTTACTGTCCTGTTTTTATGTGCTATGCTGTCTTTATTTGCTATCCTGTCTTCTACACTACACTCTGCGCTCCTTTCTCGTCTCCAGCTGTTGTCTGATTTCATCTGTGTCTCTTAATGGGTATACAACAAGAAAACATAAGCAAACAACGCGAACTGGATCTTTTTCGTTGCCCACTTTTCGATCTGCTTACATTTCTGTCAGCGCTCTCCTCTGCTTTCTGCTCTCTTCTTTCTCCTCTTCCATTGTCACGATCTACTGAGTATAAAGAGGACAGCAAACAAAGCTGAAAGAAAACAGAACTGTAGGGGGAAAAAGAGAAAACGACCAGAAACGGGATGCGGATTCCGCCGGCAAACACGATCTCTGAACGAATGAAAAGTGCATTCCCTTTCTGGCGATTTTTTTTTTGTTTTTAACAGTGTTTAACCCTGACAGTCTTTGCCAATGCTGCGAGATGCTATATGAAAAAGTAATTCATTTGTACACACTAACCATGCAAATACATTCGAAGAACATTCTTTTCTCTTTGCATTCCCAGTCCTCTACCCCCCTTCCCCTTCTTCTTCCCCACAGACAGACTGACGGACAGACAGACAGGGAGACAGACAGACAGACACACAGACACACACACACACACACACACACACACACACACACACACACACACACACACACACACACACACACACACACACAAGCTGCATAATGTACCAAAATGCACATATGCAGATTGGTGTCTTGTGCTTAAAAAAAGTAACAGATACATCTTTCACTTGACAAACGTAATAATCAATTTAACAGCAGCTCATTCGTTATAAAAACGAGCTTGATTTTGACGTAATCACCTTTTTTATTTGTATGAACTTTATGATCAGTGAAACACCGTATTCATCATTGATGTGACCAACATTATAAGTAATCAAACAGAGTAATCGTCATTTACAAGATGCACTTTTCGTCTTCCAACATCAATGTACTAAAGGTTATGACTTGTTAGACTGCGCTACTTTTAATGCTAAACTGGCGATCCGCTGAGAGAAGAAGAGAAACACATACGCACGCATGCACGCATACACGCAGAGAGAGAGAGAGAGAGAGAGAGAGAGAGAGAGACGAGAGAGAGAGAGAGAGAGAGAGAGAGAGAGAGAGAGAGAGAGAGAGAGAGAGAGAGAGAGAGAAGTACTTTCAAATTATTTAAGTCATGAGTAAAAAAACAAATATCAACTTCAGGATAAATTCATCACCATAACTTTCACGTGACTTGCGTAATGTTAAGTCAAGCGTTTCAATCATCATTTATATAACGAACGTAACAATAAGTTCAATAACATGAATCATCGCGTGACTGCAGCACAGTATAGATGCAAAGATCAGATGATCCATTCACCCTTTCATACCTTTGTCAATGTTGTGGTTAGTGTCCTCGGTTTGCAGACTGGAAAGACCGTAGGTTCGAGTCTGCCAGAGACATTTATTTATGGGATTTTTGCGACTCGAACCAGCAAGTAATGTCCATTCGAGTACCTCACTAAAGTCGACACAGTCTAGCTAGAATGTTGCAACTTGAAACGACAGATTACAATGGAGTTTTAAAAATAAACACCGGTACATTAATCTTGAAATCAAAGGAGAACAAAACAGTGGACGACAAGCAAAGAAGATTTAAAAAGAAAGATTATTATTTCCGCAAGACAATGCAGACAAACAGATTGCAGGACAGAACACGATGGATTTCCACTTCTTGGTCTTCTTCAGGCAAAAACAAACAATATTTAGGTCGATGAAGACGAAGAACGAGCAATCACTTATCTTCTCACATTCGGCGCAAAATACTGTAATCTCTTCGTCTGTATCGTCTTGCGGATATTATTTATCTTCTCATATTCGGCGCAAAATACTGTAATCTCTTCGTCTGTATCGTCTTGCGGGATATATTTATCTTCTCATATTCGGCAGAAAATACTGTAATCTCTTCGTCTGTATCATCTTGCGGATATAATTATTTCTCGCCTTGGCTTAAGGCTGTCTCAGGTCAATTGACAAGGGCTAGAACACCAAGGGTACTTCAAATTGTTGTTATGCTCTGCATAGTTATGCGGGGATTGTCTTCAGTTGTGACAAGCTCCTAGCATAACAGTATCAGTCTGCAAAATCCCCCGATGTCGGAATGTGGCTGCCCACGTGGCGGGGTAATCAAAAACGGTCACACAATGTAATGTTCTCATCCCCAGCTGATGCATTTGTGCCATAGTGTTCAAGTACTTCGGCTGTTTGGATGATCCCAGGGGTCTTTAGCCAGAGTACGACGACGACGACGACGACGACGACGACGACGACGACGACAACAACAACAACAACAAACATAACTATTTCCACCTTCAGTCACTTCCACTTGAAGCCAAGCACAGAAGAGAAGAAGGCAGAGTCAAAGAGAGTGATCGACAAGGGGAACATTTCTAACATCAAATGTTCAGAAGCTGGGGACACACCGCAGTGTGACGAAGACACCGGGAAACATGTAGGCGGCAAAGAGACAGGCAGGCAGACAGACAGGCAGGCAGGCAGACAGGCAGCAGGCAGACGGATAGGCGAACGGACAAACGGGACGGCAACCAACACTTTACTGCGCAAGTGCTCGCCTGAGGGACTGAAAGAGGAAGTGAGGCCTGAGATCTTCTCCACTTCTCTGTCTTTCTATCTGTCTCTCTCTCTCTCTCTCTCTCTCTCTCTGCTCGAAGAAATAAACCTGTTTTCCTACTTTTGACAGAACCCGATTATTTCTTATGTTACAGTTTGCGTTAGAGCACTGAGCACAATTCCTGGGAGACAGGATTGGGCCGGAGTACGCGGGGAATGCCCTACGGGACTTTGCAGGTAATGTGGAAAGTAGCCCTTCAGATTTGAACATGTGTAAAATTTGATTTGTCGAAGGTCTAAGAATAATATTTTCCCCATGGGGAATCCAAGAAGAAGAAGAAGAAGAAGAACACAGAAGAAACAGAAGGAAGGGGGAGAAGGAGAAGGAGAAGAAGAGAAGGAGACGAAGGAGAAGGGGAGGGGGAAGAGAAGTGGGAGGGGAAGGCGGAGGAGCTGGTGGATGAAGAAGACGAGAAGGAGAAGGGAGAAGATGATGAAGAAGAGGAGGAGGAGGAGGAGGAGGAGGGGAAGTGGGGGGAGGAGGAGCATGAGGAGCAGGAGCAGGAGCAGCAGAAGCAGGAGGAGGACACACACAACACACAAACACACACACACACACACACACACACACACACACACACACAACGCACGCACGCACGCACGCTTGCAAACACACGCATACACACGCACGCACGCACACATACACGTACACACACACACACACACACACACGCGCGCGCGCGCGCGCGCGCACGGTTTAGAAGGACGGGAAAACCAATGAGTTTGGGCGGGGGTGGGGATGGGGGTCGGTTGTGGGTGACCGGCTTGGGTGGCAGCGGTGGAACTACACACAGAATGTCTAATGAAGCACAGCAAGAAAGAACAGTCGAATAACAGAGTTGATTCGAAAATGAGTGGGTTATAGCGGTCCTAGAGAGAGAGAGAGAGAGACAGACAGACAGACAGAGACAGAGACAGAGAGAGACAGAGAGACGCCAGAGAGAGAGAGAGAGAGAGAGAGAGAGAGAGAGAGAGAGAGAGAGAGAGAGAGAGAGAGAGCGAGAAGTGGCCGTTGAGCCAGATGAAAGCAAAATCAACTCAGTCGTATTGATTTGACAAAAGTGAAGGTTCAGACTGCGTTCTGTGGAATCGATTGAACCAGTGACTGTTCCTGTAGTCACCTTGCACACAGGGTGATAACCCCCTTGATAACCTTGATAAGGGTCTGCTGCTGAACGACACGAGGCCACTGAAAGGAGGGCCAGTTGAACCAAGTGTACAAATTGAGGAAATTAGATTGTGCTGGGTAAAAACTTGTAGTAGGCCGTACCCTTGCCCACATCCGCACACGTTTTCTCTCTCTTTCTTTGTCTCTGTTTGTCTGTCTGTCTATTTGTGTGTGTGTGTGTGTGTGTGTGTGTGTGTGTGTGTGTGTGTGTGTGTGTGTGTGTGTGTGTGTGTGTGTGCGTGCGTGTGTGCGCGCGCGCGCGCGCGCGCGCGCGTGTGTGTGTGTGTGTGTGTGTGTGTGTGTGTGTGTGTGTGTGGTGTTTGTGTGTGAAATACACACATTTGTATGTAAATACACACTAACACTCACATACAAAAATATACATTCATACATACACAGCTACTCTCTTTCTCTCTCTCCCGTGCTCCCTCTCTCTTTCTGTCTGTCCTTTCTGTCTGTCTCTCTCTCTCTCTTCCTGTCTCTCCTCTCCGTCTCCCTCTCTCTGCCTCTCCTCTCTCTCCTCTCTCTCTCTCTCTCTCTCTCTCTCCTCTCTCTCTCTCTCTCTCTCTCTCTCTCTCTCTCTCTCTCTCTCTCCTCCCCTTCCTCCCTCCTCTCCTCTGCCTCCGCCCGTTCTCCTCTCTTCTCTCTCTCTCGTCTCTCTCTCGCTCTCCCTCTCTCTCTGTCTGCACCTCCTCTCTTCCCTCTCTCACTCTCTCCTCCTATGCGTGATGTGCCCTTAAGACTCTGTCTCTCTCCTCGTATGCTCTCAAGTCTCTCCCCTCTCCACTGATTCCTTGCGATTGGTTGCACGAAAGTCTTCAGACATGGCAATATACGTGAGCATTCTCTTTACTTCCTATTGATCGCCTTCTTTTTCTCTCCACTGTGCGTGCTGGTAAGACAGTGGCCTGAATGATTTGCGATTGGTTGCACGAAAGGTTTCAGACATGGCAATATACGTGAGCATTCTTTTTACTTCCTATTGATCGATTAAGCTGATTATTTCAACATTTGTTGTAATGATTTTTTACCTAAAAGAAAAAAAAACCCATCCCGGATAAAGAAGAGAAAAATCACATAAATATAAGTCAGCATTCTTTATTATTTTTTATTATTAGAGTAATTGACTGGGTTTTTTTTTTTTTCAATATTTAAAGTAATGGTTTTTTTTCTTCCTGAGAAGAAAAGCGTCCTGAATGAGGAGAGGAAGAGAGAGAGAGAGAGAAAAAAAGGGCAGCAGGTTACCTTGGCTCTGGGAGACTGTGGGGATTCTGTCACTGAACATGTTCTCTTACCGCCCGCCATTGTCAGCACCATTTGGGCTCTTCATGGGGTACAATGCTGGAGGTGGGGGTAGGAGACATTGTTTGGAAATCGATTGATATCGACCCAGCAGCGCGGAAAACATCTTTGGATGGACCCCACACAGAGGAGTTGCCACTTCCGCCAGTGTGACGGATCTCTTCACGGCGTGAGTCAGGAAAGGGGATGTCACTGCGGGCAGCGTTGTCACGTTTGTCACAGGCAGACTGAGGTGGGAGAGGAGCGCTGGCAACAGGGGTCATCGACGGAACGCCTTCGCATTGTTTTGCCTTAATCTCTCTCGAGCCGTGCACTGCTGTCCGATGCTAATCCTCCGTCGCTAGCCAGTAACGTGAACCTGGAGATGATTTGAAGCGTTACGCCTGCCTGAAGCGTTAGGCCTGCCTGAAGCGTTACGCCTGCCTGAAGCGTTAAGCCGCCTGAAGCGTTACGCCTGCCTGAAGCGTTACGCCTGCCTGAAGCGTTAAGCCGGCCTGAAGCGTTAAGCCGGCCTGAAGCGTTACGTTACCTGCCTGAAGCGTTAAGCCGGCCTGAAGCGTTACGCCGGCCTGAAGCGTTACGCCTGCCTGAAGCGTTACGCCTGCCTGAAGCGTTACGCCCTGCCTGCTTCTTGTCTGCCAAATGCGGAGAATTCTGCCCACACTCTTGTTAAGATCCCATGAAACACCGTAGCTTCATGGAAGATCTCTGCATGATTTCAGTAATGTCTGCTAAACTGACAACTCTGCTGGCAAGGGAGTGCCATAGTCATGGACAAGGGAGATGTGAGAAGAAACACAAGAAGAAAAAGAACATATTTTAACAAATCTGGGAGTTTCGGGAGTCACAGGTGGTCAGGGTAAAGTATTTCACTCTCTGTTGATTCCAGAGTTGTAGCTCTTTTTGACATCATAGCAAAAGCACTATGCGAGTGGACATGGGACATAGGGCCATTGATGGCTGTTGGAGGTAAGAGGGTGAGTTAATCAAGGTGTTTGGGACAGTCATCGGTTCGTGGAACTGATCAGAATCAGTGGGGTTTGTTGTAGGATTGTGACTTTTGAGCTGATGATGGGTGCTGGCCCTTACCAAGTGATTTGAAGCGTTAGGCCTGCCTGCTTCTTGTCTGCCAAATGCAGAGAATTCTGCCCACACTCTTTTTAAGATCCCATGAAACATCGTAGCTTCATGGAAGATCTCTGCATACGTTCTGCACCAAGGGACTATACTCCTGAACGCTGGGGCGGATCCGGTCATGTATATTGCTTTCACTGGCGCTCTGTTCAAGCCGAGGAAGAAGTTTATTGTCTATATACACCAGCCTTTCAGGAAGACAGGAGCACTGAAGATGAACGCTGGAACCTGATAATAGCTCTATTCAGGGACGTTGGCCGACAGGTGGGGCAATAGAGGAGGCCTGTAGGGACAACGCTAGGAAAATTTTTTGCCTGATAACCTTCAGCCGGTGTACTACGGACAAAGGGCTTTAAGGAAGAGTGCTGGACTGCTGCAGATGTCTCCTGATGGCACATTGGTACCAGTGTAGCTGTCCTGGGCATGTTGCAGTGCTCTGATTGTGACCTTTACTCGGGATTGAAGATTTTTGTAGTCTCATGTGTGTCCTGAATCTGTTGAAGGAGTTTTTGCTTGTGTGCTTTGATACCATTTTCAATTTCATTTCTTTCTGGTTGATACACCAAACTGCTTTTCTCTTAGTGTGAGATTTATAACAGTTGGTCTTTCAGCGATTGTATTTCTTTCTGCACGTTCAAAATCGTAAAGTTAGCAGAACAGATTTGTTTCATTGGGTGAAAAATTGTTCCAAAACTTGCTGGGTGAAGAAATGAAAGCAGGCTGCCGTTTCTTTGTCTGCCGCGGGGGTTGGGGGATGTTTGTGAAGAACTGGTAGCGTTGACGAAAGACTCGGATCAGTTTCAGTCAGTGAGGGTTCAGTCGCTTAATTAAGAGAAACAGACTGTCAGGGAGATGGGAGGGGGGACGGGAGGAAAGATGGGGGAGATGAAACGTCATCAACTCAGTCAGAAAGATGAAATGCGGGTGAAAGGAATGATGATGTGGGAAGGTGGAGAGCTTTTATTTCATCTGTGTGAAATGGAACACTCTTTGGAAGTGGACTTCAGTCAGATGGTCTTGGGGTGACAATTAACGAGGCAGAAGTCATGTTTGATGAGGAAGGAGAGGGGCGTGAGGGTGGGGGCACTGGAAGAAGAATGGAGAGGGAATTTCTGTGCTGGATGAGGATGATGAGGCTATGTAAAATGAGGAGGAGGGTAAAACTCATTGGTGGTTTGAAGCGGATTGTCAGGTGTAGATTGAGGGAGGCATTTCTGTGGACGTGGAGCACGTTTCAAATGGGAAGGGAGAGGGACCGCCAAATAAGGAGCGAGAGAGAGAGAGTTGGGGGGTGGGGAGCATAACAGATGAGGAAGAGGGGAAGACATCAGGTGTAGAGAATAGTATTGCAGCCGTGGACGGAGGGTTAATGCCAGGTTAGGAAGATGGAGGAGCAGTCTGTCCAGAAGGCCAGACACGTGTTCACCTCAACGTATTTGCCTGTCCCAGTAGTCAGGACAATTATAGTGACAGATTCTCGCGAGCTCTGGTGGTCAGTTTGTCTTCAGCATCCAGGGCGTCTTCTGAAAGCAAAAAACGTGTAGGGCGGCCAGGTGGCCAGTGATACGCAATGACCATGGGCATTCGGCAACAACCCGTTGTGTCCACGGCCCTGTACAAGGTTTTCTTTCCCTTTTTTTTTTTTTTTTTTGTCAGAGGATTAGTATAATTGGATTGTTGATATATTGTATCCGTTCAAAACAAAAACTTGGGTACATGTATGCCGAAGTTCTGTCTTCCGTTTTCTCTTGTTATTGTCTGAAGATTCTGAGTCTCTATCTCTATCTCTGTCTTTGTGTGTGTGTGTGTGTGTGGTGTGTGTGTGTGTGTGTGTGTGTGTGTGTGTGTGTGTATGTGTGTGTGCGCGCGCGCGCGCGCGCGCGCGTGTGTGTGTGTGTGTGTGTGTGTGTGTGTGTGTGTGTGTGTGTGTGTGTGTGTGTGTGTGTGTGTGTGTGTGTGTGTGTGTGTGTTTCGTTTGGTTTTAACGTGTGTTTACGTGTGTTTCTTTTGAATGCTCTTCAAACACACTCACCATTTTGGGAAATAAATATTTCTCACAGAATCTTTTACAGATATGCAATTTCGTAAAAAATATGCTTTGGTATGGGTGAGGAGAGATATGAGGGTGGATTACGCTGAGCAGAGCAGAGCACAGCAGAGAGAGAGAGAGAGAGAGAGAGAGAGAGAGAGAGAGAGAGAGGGAGAGAGAGAGAGAGAGAGAGAGAGAGAGAGAGAGAGGAGAGAGAGAGGGAGAGAGAGAGAGATCCATTTCATATCTCACGAGAACAAAAAAGTAATTGTCTATGTTCATTACTTCCTAAGAGGGATCCATTTTGGAGTTGAAGAGTACACTTGCAACATACTATTACATTTCTTCATATTTTTGTCGTCTGTTGATGTACTTTTATGACAGAAATTACACAGTCCAGCTATAC
>JADBJO010001645.1:345211-352711 GCA_016801955.1 Conus betulinus
GGAGAGAAGGGAAAAACGTACTAAGTTACTTTTCGTTTTATACATCTGGCCCTCAATAAAGAGGAATTGAACAAAATGTAGAAAGAAAAAGGCTGCTTTATGAATATCACGGAAGTTCTCAAAACGCACCAAATGAATTACAAATGAGAGAGAGAGAGAGACAGACAGACAGACAGACAGACAGACAGACAGACAGACAGGCAGATAGACAGGCAGGCAGACAGACAGACAGGCAGAGATGGATATCTTATGTCATTCCATGTTGAAAATACATGAGACAAATGTGTTCATCGCTTTCTAAAATGAGATTCAACATGAAATTATACAAAAGGCTTGCAAGGTTATGATGATGATGATGATGATGATGATGATGATGATGATGATGATGATGACTATGCTATTATGATGAGAATGATGATCATCATCATCATCTTTAGTAATACTACTTATACATTTTGAAAGGAAAAAAACACGCAATCCAGAATAGGAATAACATGATGTATTTCAGTTTCAGTTTCATCAAGGAGCTGACAATGCGCGCAGACTTGGCCATATACGATACACCACGTTTGCCTAGCCAAAAGACCACTGAGCAGGAAATACAGACGATGAATGAATAAATCAGCATATAAGGTGAAACATTTGAAGACGAGGATACGACTTAGCATGATGTGGTTTTTGACGAAACGAAAATCGGTAAAACTGTGTGCGTGCCATGCAAGCATTTCTGACAGAAAATAGACTGACGGGAAGGAAGGAACGGACAAATCTTTCTTCTTATTCTCCTATAATGACCGGAACACGGACAATACATCATCTGATTTTTACTTTACAACCCCGACCAATAATTAGGGAAAACATAGAAAAGTTCACAAAAAAAGAAAAAAAAGAAAAGAAAACAGGAAAAGAAAAAGAAACGGTAAAAAAAGTTGATGAGTGTAAGGATCTGAGTTTTTGTCTGTTTCACGTGAAAACTGTGTTTTAAAAGGGGTTTGCTTCGGTAATAGCAGACAAACCAACAAGTAAGGACTGAGCATAATATGTCAGAAAACTTTGTTCAACATCAAAATCCTGTTTCTTCAGAAAAGTGAAAACTCACGAGTATTGCAAGGCAAGACGTGAATATAAGCATTTACAGAAGAAAAAGAGGAAACGGTTTGATGATACACGTATGACGGAATTACTGTCTTCTGTGAATAGTCAGAAATAGTTCTGGGACACATTGAAAAGGATCTCTTTAAAACAAAATCAGCCTTCAAATAACATCAGTATAGACACTTGATTTGAACATTTCAAAACACTTCTGACGAAAGATACTAATACTGATAATATGTTACACAGAGAGAGAGAGAGAGAGAGAGAGGAGAGAGAGAGAGAGAGAGAGAGAGAGAGAGAGAGAGAGAGAGTAAGGTTGTACTTGGAGGCGTATGAAGTAAATCCGTAGAAAAGTCCTGCGACATTCTATCTTTACCGAGAACCCATTTCTCTGTCGGTTGTCGGTCTTTCTGTCTATCAACCTTGCGTACACACACACACACACACACACACACACACACACACACACACACACACACACACGCGCGCGCGCGCGCGCGCGCGCGCACGCACGCACGCACGCACACACACACACACACACACACACACACACACACACACACACACACACGCACGCACGCTCTAGTAATTAAAGTATAACATTCTGATAGGCCTAGCGGAATGTTCAGAGTAGTCGTTCCTTCAATGTTGCGAGCTGCTCTCCGAGCAGCTTGATCAACTTTCTCATTTGTTGAAATTCCACAATGTGACCAACAGAAGGTCACATTTATTCTTTTCATTGATAGGAGATGTGTCACATAATTAATCTCTGTAATAGCCTCACAGCGGTAGAACAGCAACTAATTCTGCAGTAAATATTGACAAATGTTTGCCAAGATAATATAATTCCTCCACTTTTAATTTTGGTACTATGAAAGCTGCTCCTGCTCTATGGTCATCTAACACTGAACCATCTGTAAAAATTTGCAGATGATCCTTATATTGATTTTCCAAATGAGAATTTACATAATTTTTTTTAAAGATATGGTGGATCGTTTTTGTTCAGTTCAGTATAGTTTGTGTCATAATTTGCTTTGGTTTGTTTCCATTTGGGAATGGGTGGAAAGGACGAGTTGACACAGCTATTTTACTTTGGTTAATGTTGTTTTTTTTTTCAGAAGAGTAGATGTGTATGATTGAATAGATTTTGCTGATTTTATGTCTTTTGCTCTTTTAGCAAAATCTGTATCTGAGTTTAGAGATACTTCATTTGTACAGAAACTTTTTTGTGAAAGGTTCTTTAGAACAAATTTGGTGGAGGACACTTTTCGAAATTCGTTCAAAGGTAAAATTCCAATTTCATAGTATGTCCCATGTTGCAGGTATGTGTGGGTACTCCAAGAGCAAGTTTATATGCTTTGCAGTCTACACTTTGTAACTTATTGAGTAGATGCTGTGGAGCACTGAAGATACTTCTTGAGCATAAATCAATCTATACTGCACAAGAGCAGAAGACAGGAGTGTTAAACTCTCTTTATCTTGTCCCCATTTTTTGTTTGCTTATGATTTTGACATATGTCATCAGCAAACTGTACTAAAACTACATCTTTGGATAAGCCTTTGGTTATGTCTGCAATTAGGATATTAAATAGGATTGGAGATAATACTGATCCTTGTGGAAGACCCATTTCCAGTGTTCTAGTGGAGGAATATGTATGATCTATTCTTGTTTGAATTATTCTACTATGAAGAAAAGCTTGACATAATCACATGGTTCCATTTATTCCAATAGTTTTCAGTTTGTACAAAAGTCGTTTATGCCACACTTGTTCATACGCTTTTCTTATGTCAAAGAAAGTTGCCAGAGATGTTTTTACGTCTTGCGATTGCTGTTTTACATGTGTAGTGAGTTTCACTTGATGTTCTGTTGCTGATCTGCCTTTCTGAAAACCAGCTTGATTTATAGGGATAATTTGATGTTTATTACAAAAATACAGTAATCTGTTTAGGACAATTCTTTCCATTAGTTTGCATGTATGCGACGTTAGGGCAATTGGACGGTAGCTGTTGATGTTACTTCGAGGTTTCCTTGTTTATGTATAGGAACTATGATAGAATGCTTCCATAATGAAGGTAAATCGCCATTTTCCCAGCATTTTTGAATGAAGACCGAGATAAAGCGTTTAACATTAGGTGGGACATGACGCAGCATTTCATTAGAGATACCATCTAAACCCACTGATGTTTTTTTGGTTCCCAGAGTTATTGGAAGACACAGATAGCCAATATTATCACAACTGTATACAGCCAAATCCCGACATCCACCCCAAAACTCAATTAGACAAATTTGAAAATACGACATCTAGAGAGGTAGTAACTTTAATTCATAGGATGCGTTTAAATTCACTTCGAACCAAATACAGTAAAAATGTTACATGCATGTGTGGGGAAACACTTAGTGTACGTCACCTACTACTAGATTGTCCAAGAGTAAAGAATACAGTGCTCAAAGCTGGTTCTAATATCTCACATAGTAGATCGACTCCATTGACTTTACCAAAAATGTTAAATAATTATGCTTTACTTTGTTCGTTATGCCCACATCTATTACAAAGTACAGTAGGAATTTGTCTTTAACTTTCAACAACCCCTCATACACAAAAAGAAATTACACACACACACACACACACACACACACACACACACACACACACACACACACACACACACACACACACACACACACACACACACACGCACGCACGCACGCACGCACGCACCCAAACAAGACACACACAGACACACGCGCGCGCACGCACGCGCACACACACACACACACACACACACACACACACACACACACACACACACACACACACACACTCTCTCTCTCTCTCTCTCTCTCTCTCTCTCTCACACACACACACACACACACACACACACACACACACACACACACACACACACACACACACACACACTATTACACAATCCGTCTGAAATCACTTTAAGTGGGAAGACGTAAACTGAAGAACAACAACAACGCACGCACGCACGCACGTACGCACGCACGCAGGCACGCACGCACGCACGCACACACGCGTACACACACACAGTCTCTCTCTCTCTCTCTCTCTCTCTCTCTCTCTCTCTCTCTCTCTCTCTCTCTCTCTCTCTCTCTCTCTCTCTCTCCCCCTTTTTTTTGTATAACCAAATGGAAATCAAAGACTGCATTGTTCGTTGGGAGGAAAATTACTTTACATATCCCACAACATTTTGATTTTTTTTAATGATATTTGGTGACCTCAATGTCAGAACCACCTGTGACCAATATGAAGTTGATCAACGTTAAATTAGGGCGTTCAGTTCGTCATCAGTTGAAAACATTGTGTTGTCGGATAAAACAAAAGTAAAATAAAAAAAAAGGTATTAACAACTATTTTGGCAAATCCTTATCATGTATGTGTTTTCAAACAAAACCGCACTATAATGGCGGTTTGTGCCACAGTATTCTTCTTAGTGTTTATATATACACTCTGCCAATGTCCTGTAGTGCCATGGATTGTAGAATTGTTTCAGGAGATGTGATGTCTTGTGATTTATGTGCAAGTGATAGAATTGACTCATAGTTCTAACTTGTGGAATTTCAGTGGAAGAGTAGCTGTACGGAAAATTATAAATGGAGGTCGTATTGTTAAAACATGGAAGATGGCATCGTATGGTTTGAAGAAGAACAACAGTTTGTACATGTTAAACAGTGCTTACAAGACGCTTTCACAGAATTCACTACAGACAGTAACATTTCTATAGCAACGTTTACAAGATCACTGCGTGTATGATTAGAACAGTAGATAAAGAGAACAAGAAAAGTAACCAGCTAAGTGAAAAGCGTGACAGGGAAAAGAGAAAGGTGATGGAATTGTTATGGAGACTTCCACGATGGAAGAAATAGTATCATGGAAAGACAGACGTGTATGCTAGACAGGGTGAAGAATACACACATTCATTAAATAGAAAAAAAGTGTTTGGTTAAGACAGACTCCCAAATCGGAGCAGTCCATTAACGACTGCGATCTTTTTAGGCAAACAATCAGATTAGTGAACAGAACGTCAGCTTTTTATGACACAGTTACTCCAGAAAGATAGTATGAGCATTCTTTCGTGTGTGCAGTGTAACAAATAATATGGTACAGACTGAAGAAATTAATGTCGCAGAAGGTACTAATGATACTACATAGGATGTAATGCTTAATGGCCCTATTTTCAGGTAGTAGGCTCTCACCAACAAAAGCTTGAAAAAGTGCAGAGCCTGGCAAAATCGTTCGAGAAATGTCAAGAAATGCTGATGTTTTAGTTGCTGATTTCCTTCTTATTTATACCAATAAGATGTTTGATTTAAAAATTCCTTCTACAAATGGGTCTTAAGATATTATTGTATCACTGCATAAGAAAGGAGACGTAAATCAACCAGGCAGTTTTGTGGTTTAAGGTTACCATATGTTGTCTGTATAGTTGATACACATATACTAAACAAAAGAATAGCGAAATGGGAAGAAAAAACAAGACATGGTTGTTGAAATATTTTAATTGCTATTTGTAGATGGTTTTCTTTTTTGTTGCCTGACACAAAATATTGGACTTAAGAATCAACTTACTCGTTTCAATAGAGAAGCGGATCGTCTGTCTTCAGCTGTGAATCCTGAAAGACAAACGTCATGATTCCTAGCATGGGAGGAGGCCTGGCCTAAAAGAAAAGGTGGTGTTAAGGAAGTGAGGTAATTAAAGTAACGACGGAGTCAGCTGAGATTGCAGCAACACAAATGAAACTGATATAAGACTATATATCATTACGTAGTACCAGTGTAAACACTGTGATAACATCCTTTTTACGAAAAGGTCTCCAACTTACGATTTTTGATCGACAGTTTTGAGACACTTCTTGTGGAAATACAAGGGGAAACAATATTACGATCTCGAGACAAGAAGCATAAAGACATAGAAAAAGAAGCAAAACCGTTTAAAATTTTAAGAAAACTGGATAATGTTTCAGGAAATGTTTGGTGACCTACAGTAGCTGAAGGATGAATATTTAGAACATGGGGATAAAACAGGATACTCTAGCGGTGAGGCCAAAGGTACAATGGCTTCAATGGTGTGAAAATTCTCCGTTAGTTTGACACTGCTTTCATCCTGTTCATCCTCTGCGCGCAGACTTGTCATTCTGTCCGCCTCTTCATGTCGCACCTTGTCGTGGGGAGGGGGGGGGGGGCGTACCTTCGCTGCGCCACTCTACTTCACCTGATGTTAGCCAGTATTTTCTGTAGGTGAGGGTAGGATTGTCTCGCTGTCAATGATCCAAAGACAGGCATGGCATCAGGGAAACGACCTCCACGTTGGAATCTGTGCTGCGTTCAAGGGTATTTTCTGCAGGGCTAAGGCCTGGCACCTCAGCTCTGTAGTGCAGTGGAAGCCTGTTAATCTTGCTTCGGTCTACCATCCCCATTGTCCATTACTGAAGAAGATGTACAGCCGTGCTCCTATTCTCGGGGATGACGTTCTTCGAGCATGGCACACAGTTATGGCTGTCTTGCTTCCAAGGCTGTGTTTGTCTCTTGTGGTGCACTACGGTGCCAGGGTATTGACGTAGAAAGTTTTCATGTTGTAGATCCACTTAGGAAAGTCGCTGACAAGATTCTTTATTTTCCACTCTGGCGGGAGCTGTGTTCGGTGTTGGCTATGTAGGGCTCTAGTCTCTTTCAGAACACTTCCCTGTTCCGTCATTCTGATGTTTGCTCTTTGGCTCTTGTATTCATCACATGGTCCGTGGACGGCATTGCCCTTTTTGAGCTGTATTACTGGTTTGAATTCTGTTTTTCTTGTTCAAGGATTCAGCGCCTGTCATCCCATGCCTTTTATGTATGGGCATAGATTTCATGGCGCCGGTGGCGATGCAAAGAGCTTGTTTCTGAAATCTGTCTGGAGTCTGGTCATGTTAAAGAGCTGCTGTATCTATGCGTCAGAGCCATTTTCAAGATACAATCTAACTGTACCTTGACGAACACTCTTGAAAGTCTTTTCCTTACCTCCCCACCATATTCAGCTACTTTCTTGACGCTGTTCAACACCTGTCTGGCTTCCACGTTTGGTCATTTATGCCATTTCATCAATGATGACCCCCCCCTCCTCCCCTTCCTCACCCCTCAAGTACGTCTGTTGGTCTTTGCACCGAGTCGAGCGTCTTCGTAAGACTTTTTTTTTTTTTACTTTCTTTGTTGACAGACGTAGATGACGTGCTAATCCACTCTGTGACATCCTCCAGGGCGAGCTGCCTTTTGTACTTTGCAGTCGTTGCACACCCTCCCATGAACCAGAGCACCAGATCGCCTGCTGTCAAGGCTGCGTGGATTCTTTGAAGTAGCTCCGCGTTAACATCGTCGATGAGGAGTTCAAACACAATAGGTGACA